>CM068580.1:63684982-63987482 GCA_035048485.1 Pteria penguin | reverse complement strand
CGTCTTTTCACGAAATTTAAACGGAGAAGAATTGCAGATTTACTGTGTATCTACAATACTTTGTTTTAAAGACTGCAAAGTACACTTGAACTACACTTTGAGTTAAGTCTAGCAGAACATATCAGGTTCCTATAAATGCAAGGTCAGAAACCGAGTTGTGTTACTATACTATGTTATGTTATACAGAATGTAGGCAGTTATCACTAAATCCACTACATAACGAGTACTCCTCACTTCTTAAAAACCCCCTCCTTTCACCTTCTGGGGATATTCCTTGTTTTCCGTTTTTGTAATTCGTAGTAAAATTCAAGAAAGGGGGATTGAAGTTCTCATATAATACGGTTACCTAAGTTGTCATATTTTCTTATTTCAAAACATAACACTCTAAATATTTCAAGTATAGATCTACATGATAAATCTACTTTCCGTAAAATCGGAATAAAGCATATGGAAATTAATAAAACATGCTAACCCATATTTTAATCAAAAAGACATCAATTATGACATGCGACGTACCTTTACATGTGCTACATATTTGCACGGCAAATAAGAGAATAATGTCATATAAATCTGTACTCACGCCGCTTGCCATTCTTTCCAACATTTCACCGCTACATCATTTTGTTGCGAATGAAAATAACGTACAATCTATGACGTCATAAATACACCAGGAGTTAGATTCCAGTTTAAACGTCAGTTTCGTAGCGTCGTAGTAATGGCATAGAAATCTACGCCTTTCAGGGCACATAAATCAATGAATATTTCTTAAAATAGTCAAGTTGTGCCTCGCCGTACATTATCAATGACCACAAATTCCACTATGTTACCAATGCATTACGTCACATTGACATACAATGATGTCAGTATCATGCCAGTAACTTTGTCAGTGTCATTTCCGGTAAAGGACATGTAACCTATCTACCATCTCCGTGTGGCTGACAAGCTGATGAGGATAATTCTGTGAATACTGGAAAAGATTAATGGGTGTTTGATGGACATGCATATAAATAGATGGACATGCATGTAGATGGACAGATGGATGGATGGATATAAATATATAGGAGTGGATGGACGGATGAATTTATGGGTGATTGGATAGGAGATTGATGGATGGATGGATGGATGGATGGATGGATATGCGAATGGGTCTTGATGTTTGGATGGATGTCTGGATGGATGGATATATAGATAATTTCATCCTCTTCGGAGTCATTATTTTCTTTCTCTACTGTGAATTTCCTGGGGATAATTATCCGGCTACTACATTTTCATCTTGTGTGGAGTGATTATTTGCCTACGCCACATTCATTTTCTCATTATTATGTCATTGTTAGCCCACTCCATTTTCATCTCGTGTGAAGTCACTGTTTGCCTTATCAACTTCCATAATGCGAGGCGTAATTTTAGCCAACTCTTACTTTAAGGTCATTATTGGACAATTGAAAAAAAAATGAATTATTGGACAACTCTTATTCATCGTGGTTCTGGCCATTATTTATCTAACACATAATTATCTGGTTTAGTTATTCGTAGTTTAGACCACTGGTTTGTGTGTGTGTGTGTGTGTGTGTGTGTGTGTGTGTGTGTGCGTGTGTGTGTGAGGTCTTTGCCTTCTCATCTTTCACATGGATAGATGGATGGAAGGGAGAATGGATTGATGGGTGGATGGATGGAAAGTTGGATGAGAAAATGAGGGATAATAAATCCGTAGATGAACGAAAAGATGGTTGTTGTTTTAATTCCCATGTTTCGTATGTTTTATTCGCAGTGAAATTACACGGAGTTCAAATTTAAATCAAACGCAAAATCGCACGTCAAAAAATTCGGCTCAATTTCACGAAATTTAAACGGAGAAATTTGCAGACTTACTGTGCATCTACTGCAGTACAGTACTTTTTGGTGTTGTCAAATATTTGTTTTAAAGACTGCAAACTGCACTTTGAGTTAAGTTTAGCAGAAGAACATATTGGGTTTCTATAGATTCAAGGTCAGTTGGTTGGTTGCTTGATTTGTTTTTACGTCGCTTTCAACAATATTTCAGATTCAAGGTCAGAAACCGAGTTGAGTGACTATGCTATGTTTCAGAGAATGCAGAATATATCACTAAATCCATTAGTACAGAACGAGTATACTCGCTACTCAACCCATCACCCCTTTAAACTATTGAGGATATCATATGTTTCTTTTCGTGATTCTAAAAATTAAAGAAAGGTGGAACTGAAGTTCTGAAGTACTACGGCTAGCTAGGTTGTCATAATTTTCTTAACATATTTCGAAAGATAACACTTTAAAATCAGACATGCTACTAGGTCTACCGGCTTTCTGACTTTTGTACAATCGAAATAAAGCAAACGGAAATTAATAGAAACATGCAAACCCGTTATTGTAGCCAAATAGACGTCAATTATAACACGACGTACATTTATATACCCTACATATTTTCGGAGCAAATAACAATATTGCCATATAATTCTGTACTTACACCGCTTGCTATTCTTTCCAACGTTTCACTGCTACTATATTTCATTTTGTTGCGAATGAAAATAACGTACAACCTATGACGTCATAGATACATCTGGAGTTAGCCTCCAGTTTAAACGTCAGTTTCGGAGCGTCGTAGAAAAGGCAGAGAAATCTACGCCTTTCTGGACGAATTTCCGTCATTTCCGTTCGTCATAGAGGATTGGATAAATGGGGAAGTTTCCCCCGTATAAAAAAGAAGAAATAATAATGATAATAATAATAGTAATAATAATAATAATAATAATAACAATACTACTACTAATAATAATAACAAAACAAAACTAAAAAACAACAAACATACCACAACAACCCCCTCCCTTTAAAAAAACAAAATAAAACAAGCAAACAAATTCAAAAACCTTTTTCGATTAAATTGTCTGACAAAATGGGCATTGGAATCATTGAACTCTCCCTGGATCCACTTTGGCATTCCTGTTAGCACTATTGATTATGGCAACATTACAAGATAAATTTGTTGTGAAGTCAATGAAGGGTAGTGCGTGTGTGTTCTATTAGTGATTTAGAACTAACATGTTCATTCAATGGTCAGGATTTGACTTAATGCCTCGCTTGCATGGAGATTTTGAGGAGAATAAAATCTTCATTTAATTCGATTAAGATTTGTATCGTGTTCACACAGAGAAAAATTAAATTCGAATTAGATTCGTATCTAAATTCATTCTCATTGAACTAGTATGACTTCAATTTGAACTTCAAAATCCTGACATATTGCCAAAATGCGCGTTATCTTGTGATAAAACTTCAACCATAAAATATTTTGAAATAACCAGGATTGTCACCAAATTCCAGTAATTATTATGTCATTTTTCTTTTATTTTATGACAAATACTGCTCCGAAGCACCAAATCATTTCGTCGTAGGTGACGAGATCACACTCTGAATTATCACATAAAATGCAGATGACGTAAGCATCTCTTGTTGAGTAGCGAAACCCGACAACATCCGTTTACCATTATCCCAAGTCCTCCCCTTTAAAAACTCTCGTTATCGAGTGTGGACATGTCAGAGGCATGCGAAGTAAATGAGAACTAGGGGGCCAAAACTTACAGTAAATGATATTATTTTTTTTTTTGAGTGACAGTGCACTACAAAATTATTTATGCAAAATTATTTCAAAGGTCAGTTAAAAATTGGGAGCAACCTCCCTCCCTCCCCTACACACCTGTTACTACGCCTATGCAGCTGCCCATATCTCGAACTCTGAGTGTATATAGTTCAGTTCAATTCTGACAGACGTGTTTTATTTGTTGTTCATAATACAAACTGAATGAAAATAATCGAAAATTGATAATACAAGAAAAACTATACATGTATATAATAATTTACTAAAACAAAAAAAAAAAAACCAAAAAAAAAAAAACCAAAAAAAAAAAACCAAAAAAAAAAAAAAAAGGTGGTAACCTACTGCTTCCATGTCGCGATATAACTGAGATATTGTTGAAAGCGACGTAAAACACCAATCAACCAACCAACTAGACAAAAAAAAAAAAAAAAAAAAAAAAAAAAAAAAAACCCAAGAAGATGAATGTTAATGATATTCTGGTAATATTGCACCAACAAGTACATATAGTATTTTTTTTTTACATCTATGGAACACTGGAAGTTTGATGTAAATCGGAATATTTCATGAAACTAATCTCCTTCTGTTTGATTTTACTTAGATTACCCCGGTCATCTGACGTCCATCTGACGTCCTTAGCCCGTCCTGATGGATGTAGACTTAATTAAAACGAGAGGATATGGACACTTCACAGATTCGATTTAAATTTGTAACTACGGCGATCAACGTGTTTGTTTGAACAAAATGTAAATTTCGATCGCCACCATACGGCGAAGTATGCGAGTTAATTAAGGTCACTGGTTGAAGTCAACATAACATTCACGTTGTTACAAAGGACAACGTAGAGACCTCGGTATTGAATTCAATTTTATAATCATTTTGACGACACCTCGTATCCAAATATTTATCTACGGCTAAAGTAAAATATATGCTGTATTGATCTGTAGGGAATGTATAAGAAATAAGTATAATACAAATATACAGGAGCATTCACTACAGGGATTGGAGATAATAGGGTTGTAATATTTGCTATCTTTTTCAATTCAATCTGTCTTACATTCAATAAGTTATCTGAAACAGGGTGGCGACAAACAGAATATTTTAGGTCAATAGATCGATGTATTCGTGTACTTTTACATTATCTATTGGTATATGAACATTTCACGTGGTATAGGACTCCGAATAGTGTTACCTTTGTGTATGAGAACTTGAATGTCTAGATGAGACAAATATATGAAACAAAGTTTTAATCGAGTAGTTCCCGTGATACATATTCTTGCGCTATTATATCCATCTATTTTGAGGTATATTGTTCGTCAATTCAGAGACGCCCGGGAGTCCTTTGAAGATGACCCTCGAAGCGGGGCAAATAAGTTTCAATTTTTATAAATATGAATAATTACGGAATAATCGATCATAGCTTTCAGATTCTAATTCAGACCTCTTTCAAAAACAAATTTTATTAGTTCTCATCTTCTCACTGTAGCAAACATCGGTGATTTGTATTGGTTCTTATACATAAACGTACTTAATGAGGCTATGAAGTATTAGCATGGCGACAATGTAGTTAATCTATGGCGGATCGGTTCATTATTAGTCAAATCAAGAAGTAACATGTCAGATACATACAACAAAAACTTAAGTACGAAGTTTGAAATGATGTTTAAAGTAATAATGTCAGTTGATTATTATCCAATATTATTAATATGAAAATTGATGTGAATACTCGAATATTCATTCCTCCATATAATTTATGAAACACATGCATGCTTTTTTTGAAATTTCGATCAACTCATGCAGCAAGATACCTGCGTACATCACTGTTTGTGTGCGGTTTTTATTTTGATTATGCCAATGTTCGTGCATGGTTTCTTATATATGTCAATTTGATAGATGATAAATTTTTTATATGTAAATAACTCAAAATTATCGATAGACAAACGACAGGAAAGACGTACGTGCCAAAATAAAATAGTGAAAAAGGAGGCCGTCACCGGATTCGGAAGAACCGGATTTGAGATCACGAGTCCTGGAGTTTGCATCCCCTGTGGAATGGTCACATCTACCGTGCCTTAAGACTCGATCTGATCTTGATACAAAACTTTGGCCTGCATTTGGAGGATACTCATGGTCCTAAAATAGCAATTCATATCATATCTATACAAGTTGAATATCGAATTTGATAAACTAAGTACCATTTCCCAATGTATAGCAGTATAGCATATTGTAGTGACTATGCCAAGGAAGTAGAATGTCGAGGCACTGTGCATGACCTGACGGGGATATCTGAATAGTTGTCGATGTGGAAGTTTACAGTATGACAGAATAGAGATATTCAAGTTGCAACAGAATGAATACCACCAATATAATGTAAAGATGATTGATAAATCCAAATCATAACTCCGAAAATCATGAAATCAGAGGACATACAAAATCAATGAAAATGAAAACAAAGTGGAAAAGGTTCACATATGTCTATTTGAAGAGGAGCATATGTGAACCCCTATGACGGAGTGAGATCAGGTGCCCCGGGGAGAGCATCTCCTGCTTGCTAGCAACACCCGTCACATATACACAGTAGAAAGAGTCAAATCGTGTAAATTCCATATATATTTATATATGTAGAAGTAGGTAACCTTCTAGTATAGAAGGTGTCAAATCTGTGTACAATGATCGGGATCGGTCTCAGTCCAGAATATCATTTAAAAGTCTGGATAACGAGATTTCATATGGAGTAAGAAGAGTCTCGTAACGACCATAGAACTTCCTCAGCGACGTTGCTAGTCTAGCACATATATATAACCCTGGTTGAGTAGCTTATGTGAAAGTCGCTTAAAATACTATAAAATACATATCTAAAAACAAACCATCAAGGCCTCTATACCTGTGATAAATCTTCTAAATATGTCAGAGTACTGGATGCAAATTATATGTCGCCCCCATACCATGTTTCATAGAAATTCACTGAGATTTTAGTTAGCATAATACTGAAAATGACTACATCTATGAACCTTGTAAAATTTCATGTAAAGTCATCTGTCCTTGTCTTTCAAGTAATCAGGACGAGAGAAAGGGATAAAAAGAAAAATGATACAATTATATTTTTACTTTTATTTCTTTGCTAATATCTATATAATATTATATTATTGTAACAGCAGTTTAAGAAAGATTACATCGATATTCTAATTAATAACAAAAGACAACAATAAACTAAATAACCAGAAAAAGATATGTCTCTTGAAAATAGTAACAAGTGTTACAAGATATCCACAACACATTTAACGATTAAACATGTAATAAAGTCAATATTGCTGTAGATAAACGTGCATATTAACAGGAAAGACTTTGTATAACATGAAAAATGCATTAAAAATGCAATGTATTACATAAATGTCAAATAAGGGTATATAATAGCTGCAATTAGTAGTTTCTTCCAGGTATATCTTGGATCCACAATATGCAGTGTGTATGTATTACTTCGTAGAAATACCCTTTTTTTAAAAACTTTAAGGAAGAGAGAAAAGTTACTGACTTAGCCGTCTGACCACCGAAATATACAGTATTTAATGTAATACATTTGCCATGTAATAATACAGATTTTGTATTAGCTTTATTTAACTGTTTTGAAAACATCTTATATTGTATTTGAAAATCATGATTTCTTAAAATTCTAATAACAAATTTCAATTACATATGTAATATTACATAGATATTTAATTGTCTTTCTAGATCTTTAAATAATGTACCAAATTCTAAAGATGGATTTTGAAAGTAACCTCAGTTTTAACAGTAAATTATACACAGATGGTGTTAATGTGTATAATATACCATTTATTCTGGGGGAGAATGTTTTGCTGCGGTTAAAAGTATTTCTATAAATACACATATAGAGGTCTAATTCAACACAGATATATTTATGAGCACACACTACTCAAGCTTCCTTACATGTATATGGCTGAAAAACATGGAAACATTAAGTAAAGTAAATAATTCTCAATTACATCATTCTGGCAATCTACAAGCATTTTTGTCAGATATTAATTATAAATGCATGTGTAAAAACAATACACAATACTATGAGAAAAGAAATAAACACAAATGCCCAAAAAAATACCACAACTTTACCTAGTACACTAACATTTAATGTATATTTGATAACAGCAAACATTTTATTACTTTATGATGTTGTGTGAATCGATACAACAAATGAATCCCTCTCAAATATATTAAGGTATATAAATCAGACTTCAAAAATACAAAATTTACCAAACCTGAAATCAAGCAACTAGATGTAGAGTGAAATGCCCCTTTGATCATTAAAAAAGAGAACCACTGTAGAAAAATATTTTTCAAAATTATATTGAGAAATACAGCATCAAAAATTGCAATAAGAAAATTAATTAAAAAAGACTTTAAATACAATTAGACTGTAGCAAATAGAATGATACTTCAAATAGAAAGGTACAAAGCATGCAATATAAGTGAGGTGATCTAACTATCCTTTAACAACATTAAAACTGAAATGTGAATATGTTAACTTTTATTATTATTTATCTATAAGATATCTACACATATTACATTTCCGATCTGACATCACTATTCTATGGTTTTACAATGCCCAGAAGCAATTTCTCATAGTCTCCACTTGTTTCAGATTTTACAGCGTCATACAAGGATTTGCCATATGCCCTCTGATACTCCTCCTTGATGTTTTGAAGGTCAATCTATGGAATGTATAATCAAGCACAAAACATTTATTTATGGAATGAAAAACTGAAAAATAGTTTGTGTAACACAGTTACTCCTCTATGCTCTAATTAAAATTTAAAAGATTTTAAATAGAAAAGGTTATGAAACAAAATTCATTTACTATTTATGCTTTAGGAAATAGTCACTTCTGGTATCAGAATATATATACATGTAAATCTTTTTGTGAACAGACAGATAGGAAGATTGATGGACAAAAAGCAAATAAATAATCACTAAGTGTCAATGTGTTTTGTGGGTAATGTTAACATAAACAATAAACTAAACATATCTTTAAAAAAAAAAAAGGTTTAGGAAATAAAAATGATACTCACTTCTGAACGAGAAACAATGACTCTCATTAAAAGAGAATCTTTAGTACCAAATCCTTTCATGGCATGGCGCAAGCGATCAGCAAAGTAGCGAGGGCGGTTCCTTGCACTCATCACTGAAGGTACAATGATACATGTACAAGATATATTTTACAATAATTATGAGGTACTGATAAGTTACCACCTCATTTTTTTTGTATTTATTCTTTGGTATATTTGAGGGAAATCTTCTTTTGTTGTATCAATGTTTATATTCTATGTGGGAGTTTAAGTTTTTTATCAGTTATCTTTCTTATAAGAGGTATGTTCCACCTTAAACAGCTATTGATACGACAGAGATGAAAAATACCTAATTATGTACCTAGAGCTTTGAATCCATCCTCCAAATCTCCTGACATCTCACTTCCAATTGCACTTAAAATGTCCTTTCCTGATATCTAAGAAATAAAAGTAGATCTATTAGTGCAATGAATACAAATATTATTGTTGCCCTAAAGTTTACCAAACCGTGTCAAAAAGGAACATAACAAACATCCATATAGAAAACTTTTCTTTGAAAGTCTCTTAATACATGAAGCCACATGCCAGATATATCGAGGAATGTCAATCACAATACAAAAATTTTACATCAATCACAACTTTATTCTGCTCAAACAGCAAAACATACTGTAGTGAACAGAACCAGCGATATCAATAAGAACATACAGGAGTAAACAGAACCAGCCATAACTATCAGAACATACAGGAGTAAACAGAACCAGTGATATCTATCAAAACATACAGGAGTAAACAGAACCAGTGATATCAATCAAAACATACAGTAGTAAACAGAGCCAGTGATATCAATAAGAACATACTGGAGTAAACAGAACCAGTGATATCTATCAGAACATACAAGAGTAAACAGAACCAGCGATATCTATCAGAACATACAGGAGTAAACAGAACCAGTGATATCAATCAAAACATACAGTAGTAAACAGAACCAGCCATATCAATAAGAACATACTGGAGTAAACAGAACCAGTGATATCTATCAGAACATACAAGAGTAAACAGAACCAGTGATATCTATCAGAACATACAGGTGTAAACAGAACCAGTGATATCAATAAGAACATACAGGAGTAAACAGAAGCAGCGATATCAATCAAAACATACAGGAGTAAACAGAACCAACGATAACAATCAAAACATACAGTAGTAAACAGAACCAGCGATATCTATCAGAACAAACAGAAGTAAACAGAACCAGTGATATCTATCAGAACATACAGGAGTAAACAGAACCAGTGATATCTATCAGAACATACAGGAGTAAACAGAACTAGTGATATCTATCAGAACATACAAGAGTAAACAGAACCAATGAGATCAAAAAGAACATACAGGAGTAAACAGAACCAGTGATATCTATCAGAACATACAATAGTAAACAGAACCAGTGATATCTATCAGACTATACAGGAGTAAACGCAACCAGTGATATCAATTAGAACATACAGGAGTAAACACAACCAGCCATATCTATCACGACATACAGGAGTAAACACAACCAGCCATATTGATCAGAACATACAGGAGTAAACAGAACCAGCGATATCAATAAGAACATACAGGAAACAACGGAACTAGTGATATCAATCAGAAATTCTATGCCATTAAGGAGTCTCTACTCACTTTTTGGTATTCATCAAATGTTGCCCTCATTTGGTACTGGTGTCTGATGGCCATGACAGACAGGAATGTTGACTCATCAGTTCCAATCTTCTTTGCTCCTGCCTGGTACAGCTTCTGTGCATCTTCTCGTGCCATTGCTTGGTCAACAACAGCCATTGGTCCCTGCTGAGCAAGTTGTTGTAACTGCTGAGGAGTTAACTCTGTACGGGCACCCTATTAATAGAACAATACCTTATACATAAAATAATACCCAATCAATGAAACAATATCCATGCAGAGAACAATACCTTATACATAAAATGATACCCAATCAATGAAACAATATCCATACAGAGAACAATACCTTATACATAAAATAATACCCAATCAATGAAACAATATCCATACAGAGAACAACACCTTATACATAAAATAATACCCAATCAATGAAACAATATCCATACAGAGAACAATACCTTATACATAAAATAATACCCAATCAATGAAACAATATCCATACAGAGAACAATACCTTATACATAAAATAATACACAATCAATGAAACAATATCCATACAGAGAACAATACCTTATACATAAAATAATACCCAATCAATAAAACAATATCCATACAGAGAACAGTATGTTATAGATAAAAAAATATCCTTTCATAAAGTAATTAATTAATGACAGCATTTACTTTTTCAAATGAAATAACACAATTTAATTCATTGAGAAAAGTTGTGTTCTGGAATATTTTTAGAGAAGAAAAGAATTCATTTACATATGAGGGGAAATAATTCATTTACATATAATTACATATATTATCAGGTCATTTATCTTTCATATTGAGGAAATATGTTTTAGTACTATTGCCCTGCTTAATCATAACAAAAAGATTCCAGTTATTCATAGAGCGAGGACATCAAAAATACCATAAGTGAGAAACACAAAAATAACCCATTCAAACCACATGTATAAACTATCCCTACTTTTGTTTGATATGACATTAGTGTGTGATTGGCATTGTGGCCATTTCAATGAGGTGATTTATATACCTTGTTCATTCATCCACAGAAGAAGAAATGGAGTGATATAAAAGCAGTACAATTCAAATAACTTTTCTTTTTTTTTTGATGCTAAAATGCCCATGGGGAAAGATAGTCAGTCAAGTAGCAGTCTCCTTTGTATACATGTACTTCACACTGATATGCATAAAACAAAAGAATTCTTATCAAGGGGAGACAAATCACTTAAATGAAGTGGCCATATAAATGTATATATAAATATTTTGTCATCTGTTTGTGATTAATACAAGAGACTCTCGGTCTCTGGTAATACATAATCACATCCAAGCCTCTTTAAGCACTACAGTTTTGTTATCACATGGTATGACTACCTCAATAAAATTTTCATTTTCTAGTCGAAATTTATGTAGAGTAAGTATATGTACCTGACAACAGGACACTAGAAGCCTCTTGAAATGTCCACTTGTTTCATTTATTATGTCTTTTTCCAAATCCTTTTTGTAGTCTACAATAAATAATAACATACAACAGTATGGTAACAAAAAATAACAATTGAACCTGGTAGAACAAAAGGAGGAAGGAGAATCCACAAACACTGAGAATGAATCTTTATCATATTAAACAATTAGTTCTGTAAGTCTTGCTTTATACATTAATTCTATTTTCTGAAAATAGTTTCTAATTTTTGCTAGCATTTTTGTGCATATCAAAGTTAAAGTGACACATTTAGATGAACTAAATCATATAAAAAGTAATTTCATACCTTTATTTATTAAGCTGATATAGATACAGTTTTGGTCTCTTAAGGATATTCTAAAGTTATCCATAATTTCTCTTTCTATGCCATTACATGGTACCATGGTCACAAAATTTAGATAGTTTCAAGAAATCTTAAATGAGACTTACAAAGCGTTTTCCAACATGTAGTAATATCTATAGTCCTAAAATTTATCCTTCATCATCTTTCATAAATTACATATATATCCATTACTTACTTCCATTATAAAACATATGACATGGCTTGTCGTTCTCTTTGTTCTACCCGTACTTACATATATATCCATTACTTAGTTCCATTATAAAACATATGACATGGCTTGTTGTATTGTTCTCTTTGTTCTACCGGTACTTACACATATATCCATTACTTACTTCCATTATAAAACATATGCCATGGCTTGTTGTATTGTTCTCTTTGTTCTACCAGTACTTACATATATATCCATTATTTACTTCCATTATAAAACATATGCCATGGCTTGTTGTATTGTTCTTTTTGTTCTACCGGTACTTACATATATATCCATTATTTACTTCTATTATAAAACATATGCCATGGCTTGTTGTATTGTTCTCTTTGTTCTACCAGTACTTACGTTGTTTATAAGAAGCTACTATCTCTTTGATCTCAGCATTTGTTCTGGTACATAAAATCTCAATCAGAACTGATTCCTTAGTACCAACTCCCTGAAATAAAATAAAAGAAAAAAAGATTTACTGAATATTTTTAACTTCACCTGTAATATACAAACTGGTAGTTTATTACTGGTATTACTTTTTTTATTGTAAGTTTGGTATAAAATAAGTGACAGAACCATCTTCAGCGTAAAAGTCTGGAATGTTACAAGAATTCGATATGGAGTCTTGAGAGAGACTTAACAGTTGTTGAATGTATCAGGTATTTAAAAGTTTTAAAATTACTAGTTTTATTTCATAGCTATATAGTATATCACAGAACCTTCTGTAGCATCAAAAAAGAGTTTAAATTTACACATACAGTTATGATGACAGCAAAAAGTGTGGTATACATTTTAAAAATTCTACTGCATTCAGTCTTCTGAAAAGGTATGTTAACAGAGTAAACATTCAACACTAATGTATAGGTTTGGTAAATGATACAGTATTCAAATAGTAAAGAATAAGTACTTACACTCATAGCCTGGTGAAGGGACCAAGCATCATAAAAGGTTGTTGGCTTAAATAAAGCCATGATTAATTCCTCTAGATCTCCACTCAGTTCAGATTTTAGATCATGGATCAAATCCTGAAAGGAACATATTACAAAATTCAGTCTGACTACATCCATTTCTGTTGGTTGGTTGATTGGCGTTTTTACATCGCTTTCAACAATATTTCAGTTATATCTCAACAAGGAAGCAGGAGGTTACCAACCTCTTAAACATAGTGACGCAACCTGGGAATCGAACCTGGATTGTCAGCGCCACAAGCCAAGTGCTTAACCACTACACCAAGCCTGCCCTCATCCACTTCTGTCATCACAATACTATTAATAGCATTATCAGACATGGATAGCCAATCAAAATGATAGAAAATCCTTATCACAATTAATCCATTCAAAAAATCATGGTTATCAGTAGTGCTTCCTTTAATAACAAACTCCTATCACGATACCTAATAATTACTTGTTTATTCTACTACAGACTCTGTACACATAGACATAGGTATGTACACCGGAGATTACAGTATAGGTAATTATTTCAGGGACAGAACAATGACATGATCAAATTTCAAAATATATTGCATATCATTCAGAAAATAAGAGCAGATGATTGAATATAAGAGCTTCACATTATATGACCTAGCTAAATCACATGATGAAACTCAAGAAGGGCATGAAATACAGCACTGTATTGGCAGTAACTTTACCTTTCCATACATAGTTTTAAACATAGTCAGGATCTGTTGTCTTTGCTGATTACTTCGGTTACTAACCACATCAATAATGGCTCTCTCATCCGTTCCTGTCATGAGTCAGACTCAATTAAAAACTTCCATTGAAATCATAATATATCATATAAAAGACATTCTTTCACAAATTTTGGACCACTTAGCCTTTACCAAATTAAATAATGTTAATTTCTCAGGCAAGGAAAATCCATGAAAATGTCACAAATCATAAGAGTAAGTTCAATTTACTCTTATGATTTGTAAGGCTATTATGGATTTAACTAAGTTGAGCAGTTAACACTGAATATTTACATTACTATTAGACTCTTAATGTTAAATGCCTGTTACCCTATCTGATTTATATTTCAATAATTCTTGTTGGACCGGATTACATCAGAAAGCGCACATTGATATTTTAATGGGTGGAGCTCGCCTAGAATGGCTAGATACACTTACCAGGTTGTGTACAACTATTTACAAGAATACAAGATCATTTATTTTCAAATTAGGGCCATTTCAAGCATAACACACAACATAATGCATATACATACATACAATGACACCAGACCATGATAAATTTAAGTTGACAGCATAAAATACAAATAACAGACAAATAGAAAATGCTTCAAATTCGAACGAAACCCAAATCATAGACAGCTGACACAACCAATTCACGGGATCAGGAAAGGGAATTAACAGAACTGTAGAATTACCTTTCACAGTTTCTCTTTAGTTTCATGGCAAGATCAAAGTTTTAAAATTGCACTTTCAATGCGTGAGACGACAAACTGTGCGTGTACATGTATTACTGTATGCAGATAACACAATCACATGTACATAATGTGGGTCACTTCTTCCGTTACATCTGTTATATCTTGAATTTTTTTGTAATTGACTAAAATAATCCAGTACATGTATTTTGTTGTCACTTTTATTTGAGTATTTAATAAAAGTAAGAATTTTACAGCCTTTCAATAAATTAAGATCTGCTTCATATTGATGCACTATTTTCTTTACTTGTAAGGGCTGGGAGAATTAAAAACTAGAACATGGTTTTTTGAAAATACGCACGTGAATTGAGCGTGAAATTTGATAAATTTATCAAAGTTCATTTCAAAAATATTTTTAAAGGATTTGGTAAAGCAAATATAAGGAATGAGCGTCTTATTTTTTGTGTTCATGGAGCATAATTCTGGTTCGTCACGTGCAATTTGTACCAGACAAACCAGAATTAGATTTCATGAAAACAAAAAAAAAAAAGACACTCATTCCTGAATTATTTCATTTGATAAGGGCCAAGAGACTGAAAATTTGTGAAAAGAGTGCCTATTACTTACTATAAATAACTTCCCTGTGGAAGTTGTTTATATTATTATAATTCTTATCATTATAACAGTACATGTATTGGATTAATTTGATATGTGGATTATAATTTTTTGTCATGCTTTTGACTTATTCACATACATACATTGAATATAAAATCTTACAGCATAAGAGACCACTTGATCAGTTATTACTTTACATAAAAATGACAAACATTGAGCCAGTGGTGCACTAGAAACTAATGTGAAAGTGTTATTAGAATGCTAGGGCATTTCGCATTTTCATAAAATCCCTAACTGAAAAATTGATAAAATTAATAAAATTTACTGCTCCTTCTGCTTCAGTATTTTTCTGACAGATATCTAAAACTACCCATTTGCCAAATTTAATGGGAAAACCTGAGTAAGATGAAGGCTTCTAGTTCAACTTGTTGCACAACTTTTGTACAACATTTAACGTCATTTTACTGTGACATCAAAATTCGAACATTAATGTCAGAATGGCAACCCAGGGAAAAGTAGTATTTGAACAACTTTCGATCTCCTGTATTACAGAGATTAACGACTGAAAAAATCCACTGAACTGTTCATTGATTATTGTATATATCTTGTCATCAGAGTCATGCAGAAGTAATTTTTTGTCACTTTGTCAGTGACTCTTGTAAGTAGATACATACATTATATAGGTTAATAGTGAATATTCTTATAGCACTAATAACATCAATTTATGAAAGGTGAATAGGAAAGAAAGAAAGATGTGTGTTATATCCTGACCTATTCCTTTCATGGCTTTTCTCAGTATTTCTGCATCTTTGTCTCCCTGGAATGGATTGGCAGGTTTAATAGTTGGTCGGGGCAAATCAGCTGGATTAGCTTGAAGATGAAGATTGCCCATTCCTGCTGTTGCCGTGGCTACACCACTACCATAACCCTGACAAAAAATCAAGGAAAAATAATCCCTTTTGTTAAAGATCCCATATATAAAAGTTTCAGTGGTCCTCAGATTTGAAGGTAATGAACTGCGAATTGCAGAAGATCAACGTCATTTCCAATAAAAAGATAATTGTTCAGTACTGTACACTAAAAACCACAAACATTATCATTAATATTATTATCATCTTATTTCTGCAGTCTTTCTAGGATCTAACTGTATAACATAACTCTGTGTAATGCATACAGAATTAAAGAACATGTAATTGACCTTCTTACACTTTTACATCATAGTAAGGTCTTAATGCCCAACAAACTACTTTATGCCAGATTTCATTTATGATTTCAATACTAGGACTGTGATGTTAGAATAGACTGTTGCAAGTTGCTTTAGCAAAACAACATTTGTCAAACATATATGTATTATTTTATGTAAGACTGATGTGAAAAAGGTGTATTGATTCAACAAAACATACTGCTCCTGGTTGTCCTCCATATTGGCCTTGGGGTGGTTGTCCTCCATACTGACCTTGGGGTGGTTGTCCTCCATACTGACCTTGGGATGGCTGTCCTCCATATTGACCCTGAGGTGGTTGTCCTCCATACTGACCTTGAGGTTGCTGACCTCCATACTGACCTTGAGGTGGTTGACCTCCAACCCCTAAAATAACAATTTGAGTTTGTTCATTTTATGAATATGAAAGAATAAGAAATGGAAGATTCAGTCTTTTAGTCTCTCAACAGTACATAGAGCATGTTTTCATTCCAATAATTGTTTTGAAGAATTTTTTTCTAATCCTCTGGATGCTGCAAAATAACCATTCTCTACATTTATAGTCAAACTTTTAACAAGTGTTCTGCATCTTCAGGCAGACAAACTGTCCCAACATTCAATCAATTAAAATCTAACAACCTAAAATATTGACTTATTACTAGTTGTCTTTCTAGGAAATTCCTAGGGTGGGTAGTTACTTATGGAGGGTAGTGTATAATGAAGTGTTCACATAAATTATTACAAAACCACAAAATATACAAATTAAGAGCACACAGCAAAATGTAGAATAAAGCCAAACATATCAACATAATATTATTGACAAAAATTTAAATTATATATCTCATGAACAAAAATATATAGAGTATCAGTCTGTACAGACAAACTGATAGAGGATATTTTCCTACATTTCAGTTGTTTTTTGTGGTTTTTGCCTGAAAGATACTTTGTTATCTTGTCATACATGTAAGAGGATCATGTACTAAAAGTGTACACTGACCTGGTGCTCCATAATTCTGATAACCTGGCTGGTCTGCAAACAAAGATTGTGTACATAGAATTACTATGCGTCATCAAAATTATTATTAAAAAAATATTAAAATTTATTAAGAAATCAGTTATCAATGAAATTCAATAATCATGCAAATAAATATACCAGTACTAATGAAAAAGAAATATGAATGTCTTTGATGAGTTTATCAGCTTGCACAATTACCATAATCTCTGTGATAAATGAAGTTTTGGAAAATGTTAGACAAACTGAGAGGAGTATGCAAGGAAAGTCACGAGGTAGAAAGCAAATTAAGTTGTATATGTACACTGATCATAAATATGTCTTTATAGACATGTACAAATGTACATTCAAGTGTAATTATCAAAATTACACAGCTTCCTCAATAGCATTCATAGAATTCTATTATACTTTACTCTGTCTAAAATGGTAAACTGTTAAACCAGCTTTAACAATATGTAAGTACATGTATCAGCAACATTTCTATATACTAATGTATGTCATTTATGCACAATAAAGAAATTCAAACCTTTGTAAAAACTACAGCTGTCCTAAGTGAGACAAATACCCCATGTGGCAACAAAGTTGAAACATGCAATAATTTATCCACTGGTGTAAGTGCAATGGATGTCCTAGTTGTACATTTTGAGAAACTTGCTTTGTTAAAACTTTTGAACTGGACAGATGGACAGACAAATTGATTCCTATATACTTCCCCAACAAACTTTATTTGCGGGGGTATCAATGGTTGTGTTAAATTTAGGCACTAACAGAAGCCAGACAAAATTTCCACTACTGGAATCTCACCTATGGACAATATACAGTATCTTCAAGGTAATGTTGAATTTGAAGTTTTTCATTTTCTTTGTGCTTTTCAACCACTTTTAACCGTTCTATTTAACAGTAAGGAAATGGTGCATGTTCTCAAGTTTTGGTATCCTTGAGATAATATAAATTTCTACTTGACACTCATACTGGCTGAATTTTCAAATAAACTATGTGTACATCTATATAGCAGGGTTTACGAGGATTTGAACCATCTACCTTCAACTTCAATCAGCAATTGATCAAGTTGGTTTCTTTCCATTTTTAGGTGCAACATTCTGGGCCATCTCCCACTACCAGTCCAAAATAGTAGATCTACTAAATTTCTATGCTGGAGGCTGATATTTCAAACCAATAATGGGATAGAATAAGAAAACCCCTTTCTGGTGTATCCTATATAGATAAATGCCACATTACACTGATGAAATGTCTAAACTGATTCATAAAAACACTTTAACTTGTTTAAGTTACAGCTTAACCATACAGAAGTCTATTCATTCAACAGTAGATTAGGATTTTCTACCTCAAGTGGCATAGTACAACTACATAGGGTTGCTGATACTCAATAGAGTTAAAACGCTGCTTTTAAGAGAGGGTCAAATACATATTACATTAAATGAGGTTATAAGCCTTTAATGTTCTTTAGTTTTCAACCAAGAAAACCAAGCATGGTTTGAGCATCCTTCTCATACATTTGTATTGCATTACACCTTCATCTACAAAATTTCCAACGAAAATCCCTGTGACAATATTTGGCTCTGCCATAGGGGTGAAGAGTTTAACATACTAGTAATCTTTTATAGAAAAAATCCTAAATCCACAAGCTACTACTGTACGTGTACTTATTTTAGCGGAATTCATATTTTGGCGCAATTGGCGCTGTCCACAGTGCACTAATTTATGACTATGCTAATATAAAGTACATGAGATGATAGAATTAAATAGGCACTTCAGGTTCAACTCTATAGATATGTCTATCAAATAAGTATCAGGAAAAAATACATCATTTATTTTGATAAAGCATAAAGAGGACGCAAGTAACGATCGATTAAAGATGTTTGCATTACCGGACACTGTCGATATGATTATCACAAAACCAACGCAAGAATGGTTTGAAATGCATATCGCTTTTACAATACCGTCTACTACGTAATTATAGGCAAAGAGCAGTCAGCGATACAAGTGATTTATCTCATATCAACTTATGAAAACAATGGCTTCGTCCGTAAAACGTAAGAATGGCATTTTGTTTTCTATATGATATGGTAGGTTATTGGATAAATATGAATGAAAGGAGGATGTATTTGATTCACTGCATATGCTGTGAGTAAGGTAACTGACCCGAAGCTTGTCATCCAAGCCAATCAACGGTTTAACAACTCCAGGTACATGTACTCGTTAATTATGTCCAATGGCAAACGTGTCATACCAGTCGATTCGATAGTCGCACGTCTGGCATATATTTCAATTCCTCGTAAGTAAGATACTTAAATGCACTTTTTTTTTACCCCAAAACAGTTTTGAATGTGCTGATTTAATGGATAAATTGCGCTAATCGAACATGACAAATGCGCTAATTCATGACTACACTAAAATATTGCTGTACCCTCTTTTGAGCAATTTGTTTTAAAATTTGACTGCGCTAATATATGTACACGTACAGTATTATTTCATATTTGGTATGTAGCATTTTTATGACACTTAGTGGGGAATACTGTTTTGTGATCTAATTTTTTTTATCAATACGTTTCTTCTATGCATTATAAAGAATAAACACACCTATGCATTATAACCAATAAACACATCAAGTTTGAAGATTTTCTGTTGCAAAATTTGTCCTCTAGGTGTCCACAAGGCAATTAAAAGACACCTGAATAGATGGATACACAAATCTGTTTCTAAATTCCTTCCACAGAAGTTAGGGAGGGTTAACAAGCTATTTAAAAAGATAATAAGGAAATCTCTTTTTTCTGTAATGATGAAAAGAGGTTTTATTCATCATGCCAATTTCATATTCTGGCTCTCTCTCTCGCCCATGTATAAGAAAAGATCAATATATACATTAGAATTGTAATAATTTATTTATTAAAACTACATAAGAATGCTACAAAAGGACCCTTAGGAAATATCACTGCTATCAAAGTTCAGACCCAAGTACAAGGCAAAGGTATGAATTTGAAACATTGCTTGCATCTAAACTTTGAGCTTTTATCACTGGTAAAGAAATGTACCCATTAACATATGTATAATCAAAAACAATTGAAACATCACCTTAAACGAATTTTGCATAGTATGAAAACCTTTAATATACTTTAATATAATATTAATAGATGTATAGTAAACTATATTGAAAAACTGCAATGCAATCTAGGAAAAATACACTCTTTATGAAAATGTACATCGCAATAAACTAACAATTAGGAATAAATCATGAAAGAATTCTTTCTTTCAAAAGACCTCCACTTTTTTGGATTCGGAAGGCATCAAATTACATCTTACTGCTATACATTTCCTTGAAAATATTTAAGCTTATAATTTTTAATAACATACTCAATTTTAGAATGGTTTGTACTTTGAAGGAAAAATATAACACAAGGACTTTGCTCTTACTATTGAGTCTTTTTGTTAAACAGAGTTACTTCCCATTTGGGACGGTATCTGGCATAAAATAATTATGACGTCATCAAATTTGTATGAAAACGTCATTTGTGGGTTATCAATTCCCTGAGTTTTAGATCAGTTTCCATAGAATTTGATGACGTCATATTTGTTTTATGTCAGATACCGTCCCAAAAGGGAAGTAACTCTGTATAACGAAAAGACTCAATATTTAGTATTCTAAGCCATAATAATACTAATAATAAATATCACTCTCTTAAAATTGTTTAAAATTGTCAATAATGCAAACAAATCAAAACATCGAAATTCAATATAAAGTACGATAAAACCAAATAAAGTATTTTGATATTTTCGAATTATAGTGAAGAGCAGTTGTCAGTTTTGGAAAAAAAATATTAACTTTTACACATATCACCATTTAAACTTAAACTGGAGTTGGATTTCTTTGAAACTCAATTTACAAACTTATTTACTTTGTTCATAACATTAATAATGCTAAGTCCCATAAATACCATAAGTACTGATATACCATCTCCTCTGATGTCACTTTAACTAAAACAATTCTCACAAAATTTAGCAATTAATCCATACTCTAGTCACTTTGTGAAATTATTTGACTGAAGTCACAATCTTACACTTCAGACATCTGCGAGTGCAATTTCGTACATAAACAAACAAATCTTTGTAAATCTCACTGCATATCTATCATGTATTAGTCATATCTTTCATTAACATAAAATAAAGAAATATTATGATTTTGATGAAAATATATTCATTTTCCATAAACAGTAACATGTCAAAAGTTATTTCTGTGTACTAATATATAACATTAAAAATGGAAAGGAAAAATGGAATGACTGGTAAAAATGTAAAATTGCACAATTTACAACAAAGAAAGATATTTTGAAGCATTTCTACATCCCTGCAAATACATTTAATATAAGTTCTAAAGCTATCAGCAGATGCCTGTATTTCCTTGCTATCCAAGTAATAATATCCAGTTAGGTGTACAACAATCCATGCCTTTATATGTGATTATTACTATAGTACATCTATGACTAGCTTCAATATGGTCTGGGGTAGCCTGCAAAGAAATGACACATTCAGTTACAGACCATCCCATTCCATTATATCTAATCTACAAGAATGCTAGGGCTATGATGCAAATATTTTCAATCAATAACTGTATTTCAGATTCTATTCTTAGCAGATGCATCAGAGTATATACATTTATGTAAAATTTATTCAGAGAATGATACTGTGAAGAAATGCATAAATATATGAAAAATATGAAAACAGCTTTGTGTACAGAATCTATATTACATCAATTTTTATAGTGAATTCTATCATTTTATAATCAGATACATGTTATGACTTCAAACAACCCCCTTTTCAACTTATAAACTTCGGACAACAAATCCTACAAAAGTGTTTTTCATTGTTTGTTTGGAAAATGCTTTGGCTAATTCACTAATAGCAACAAGATACAGGTATTGATTAAAAATACTGATAACTTGGGTATTACATAAGGCTAGAATACATGCAATAACAAGTGACTATCTGATTCCCAAGCCATATACAATGTATAAAATAGAATTAGATTACATGCAAAAGTTAACAAAAAGAAGAACAAAATTTCGAGTAGGATCCATTTCAGGACACAATTAACAGATTACACCCTTATGTAATGAAATCAAGCACCACAATGCATACATGCAGCTTTAAATCAAGACAAAAAGCTGGGACAAGAATATAAAAAATAGCTAGCCTCTCAGATGCTTTAGAGATACTTATTTGATTTTTTTTCTAAACAAATATGACTTACTTGTTGGATAACCTCCTTGAGGTGGAGGAGCTCCTGAAATTCATATATAGTTAAATTAACTGATATAAATGATAAAGAAGGATTAAAATCTTTAATATTCTATCATTTTTTTTTATAAAAGAAGAATTGTTATGATTTTATTGTATATTACAATAACCAAATTTCCCCTGACACCTGTCACTATTTGAAAAACTATTTTGAAATCAAACATTAAAACATTACAATGAACTATGAATATTTAATCAAAAGTAAATGAAATTTAACTGACATAATTGCTCATTCAGAATACATGGAAGCTGTATTAAAGATGCAATATGCTGAGTTACAAAACATTTTTATACCTTAGATTTTATATATATATTTTTTTAACTATGACCTTGACCTTTGACCTTTTGATCCTGAAATCTATAGGGCAAATCCTTGGTTCATGGGGAGTACGTGTGTGAAGTATCATTACAATAGGTGGAATGTAAATTCAGTTAAAGTTCGGGAATCATATTCTTTATCAAAGCTTTATGACCCTGACCTTTGACCTTTTGATCTTGAAATCAATAGGGCATATCCTTCACTCATTGGGACTTTATGTGTTAAACTTAATACTAATAGGTGGAACATAAATACAGTTACAGTTAGAAAACTTTTTCACTCATCAAACCGATAAAGGCCCTATGACCTTGACGTTTTGATCCCAAAATCAATAGTGCATATCCTTGGCTCATGGGAAATATGTGTGTGAAGTTTCATTTATATACCTAAATAGATGTAAGAGTTAGAATCTGGAAACCAATTGTTGATGCCTGCGACCCGACATCCAACACCCACCCAACATCAAATTAAGAAGCCCAGTTTTGCAACTCAACTAAAAATATACAACACTGGTAAAAACCACCTTAAAATGCAAAAAAAAAAGTGTTGTCGTAGTCGTTTATTTATACATTTATAGTGCAAGGTTCAATCTCCCGTTTGATGACTGTTTTAAAGAGAATGGTAGCATCTCACTTTTATGTGCAAGAATTAGAAACTGTTGAGAGTCAAGTTTAAACCTAGGAATATAAGAATTTTTGACAACTATATACCTGGATATGCCGGTTGTGGGGCCTGTGGATAACCAGCTGGAGGTGGTGCAAAACCCCCACTACCAGTATAAGCTGCAGGAGGTGGAACATTCCCTGTTGGATAACCTGGTGCTCCTCCAGGGGGAAATCCTGGTGCTGCTGGGTAGCCTGGTGTTGATCCTGCAGGGTAACCAGGGGTACCTGTTGCTGGGTAGCCTGGAGCTCCTCCAGCTGGGTATCCAGGGGCACCTGGTGCTGGGTACCCTGCAGCTGGGTACCCAGAACTTGGTGGTGGTACACTCCCAGCTGGATAGTTACCATGTGCTCCTGGATAAACCTGTAAAATTTATATTCTAGGTCAGATGATATAACTTTTTCCTGTTCTCTTCAATTATAATTACACATGTATACAAAAGGATTTTCATTATCTATATCCTAATTATTTTCATTTGTAATAAAAGCAATTTATATTTTGTAGAAAGCAACTCCTTTTCTTTGCTGTACAGTGATCCAAAACAAGTGATGTCATTTTTTTAAATTTCTGTTTTTCCTCCCTCATATTTCTTTATTTTATGAACTGTTGCATTGTTGTGACAAAATATCAAAGAGAAATCAGTTTTGTTGTAGACTGTAACTTAATTTTTGAATGTAAAAGCTGATTTAATTTTATTTTAACTTTTTGTAAATAGCATATATTAGCATTAAATATCATTAGTACCAAATCAAAACTTTTTGAAATAAGAATATTCTTTGACTGCGTTAGAAATTTAAAAGTTCAGATCAAATGATTTCCTAATTGTTTCATTACAATTCCAAAACAATACTTACAGCTCCATGTGGAATCTTTCCCTAAAACAAGAGGAAAAAAATCAATGACATGAGGGTATGTTTGACAAATATAATGGTAGTAAATACAAAATACATCTTGAATAAAATGTAAAGTATATGAAACAGTAATATTTATTAATATAATAAAGTGAAACATAATGTAATCAAAGTTTAAACAAAAACAAAAATCAAAAGTAGAAAGTTCTATTAAACACTGTAATCTTGAACTGAGTCAATCGTTCAGACGCATCATCAGATGAATGCGCTTAAGACATCATCTTAAGATGAACATAGTGCAGGTTTGGTAACTGTAGCACTTATACTTCCTCCAATACGGAGTTTCCCCAAACTACATAACTGAGTCACTCATGCAGAACATGTAGGTCAGATGCATCATAGGATGCATGCGCTTTAGTCAGCACCCCAAGATGAACACATAGTGCAAGTTTGGTAGCTATAGCACCTATACTTTCTCCAATATTAAATTACCTCAAACTACTTAACAGAAGCAATCAAGTGTAAAATGTAGGGCAGATGCATCTGATGCATGTGCTTAAGTCAGTATACCAAGATGAACCTAAAGTGCAAGTTTGGTAACTGTAGCACCTATATTTTTACCAATACCGAGTTACCCCTAACTACTTAACCAGACACGGATATGGATGGAAATGCAGAGGATTGGGTATAGCAAAGGTTCCTCTAAACTTCATCGAGGTGGGCTATAAAATATTTATGTTACTTTTTTCATCTGTTTCTTTAATTTTTTCATCCTCTTTCTCTCCTCTTTTGGTAGATGCCTGTATTCATCGTCAGAGCTTGAGCTAGAACTGCTACTACTACTGCTACTATGGCGATGGTGGCCATGTTTCTTATGCTTCCCCATATCGATTTCAATTTCTTCTATCTCTGTGGAGAACAGATGAACGAAACATTAAACAACCTGCACACGGCATAGCCAAACCTATCATATCTGTCATTTCAATTTCTTCTATCTCTGTGGAGAACAGATGAACAAAACATTAAACAACCTGCACAAGGCATAGCCAAACCTATCATATCTGCCACCTGAATTCTTACTTAACAATATGACTGTCTTAGAAAATAGATAATTTACCTTTTTATTCAGTTATTCGCAATATGTAGATTATAAATTTTTACAATCTGAATAACACCATATCTTTATTCTGCTTCTCTATTTGTCCCATTGCGAATAAAGATCTGGCAAACTCCCGTAAGGGGTCATGTTCTGGTAAACTCTGATGACGTCTCAGTCACTGAAACCGTTATTTTCCATAGCCAATCGATGACTTGGCTAGGCATGAGCAAGTGACGCAATATGTAACAACAAACTGTTTAAAAACTATCTTGTAGGTCACACATGCCGGGGATGTTAATTTCATTCCTAGGAATTTGTAGCCGATCCACTGATTGGCTGAAAATCAGAGTTCATCAGAATATGACCCCTTACGGGGTTTCGCCAGATCTTTATCTACAATAGGACAAACAGAGAAGCGGAATAAAGATATGGTTTTAATCAGATTGAAAGTTTTACAACATGACTGCCACTACATGTTCAAAGGATGGTTCTAAGATCATCACATTCTGTGTCAAATTGTAAGATTGAAAGAAGACAAGTCAAATCTAGAGAATGAATTCCATTCAAATTATATATTTATTTATTTAAATTCACAGTAATATAAACAGAATTTTAACACATTAACTGTCAGACACATGCTGCTGTGATATATAACAATATGCAAGTGATACACAAATGCCCCCAGTAGCTACAGGAGCAGGCTTGGTGTAGTTATAAGCACTTGGCTTACGGTACAGACAATCTGGGTTTGATTCCTGTACCTAGTCACTATGCTTATAAGGTTGGTTGCCACCTGCTTCCATGTCGCAATATAACTGAAAAAGTGTTGAGAGCAACGTAAAACACTAATCAAACAACCAACCCAAGTAGCTACAATTTGCCTTGATATGGCATACTTGCCAACAGTAAGACAAACAGATTGACCAAATAGTATGCATTCCAAGATCATTCTAAGTGGAAATGAGAAAAATTAAAATGCAAAAAATCAGTAAACCTTACCAAAATACATTTTTACGGCGTTAAAATATCAAAACGGTGAATGTGATCACATGTAGTTTTAATCTATGGTACCTCTGATCAAGATGTGTCATACATCACGCATGAACAAGCACAGAATATTGAGTACACATTGTGGGACAATATCAGAATGTTATAATCACACATGACTGAACAACTGTTGTGATTACCACTGCAGACACACATTACCTGAATTACCTGACTGCATTATTGATTTAGTTGTTACAAAGTAAACTGAGAGTATGTTGAGTGCTTCTTTTCACTATAATTTGTTTTTTACTGACACATACATGTACATGCAGTTAACATTTTTAGAAGGCATTTTTCTTTTACATACAATGTACCATTTTCTTAATGTATATTGTATTCTGGGATTTCAATAAGAGCCAGCACCTGGCGAAATACTGCCGCCGCTTCAAATGACGGAAATTGCTGGTTGGAATTTCCACTGATCTCGAAATTTAATACTCACTTTCACACATACAGCACTCAAAATGATATTCATGCCTCAAATTTCTAAATCACCTCCTCAAATAGTTCTTACTGAAAACCCTGAGTAAATATAATTAAACCATATCCATATAGGAAGCAAAGTATTAAATAAAAAGTTTTTAGTATAACTTACAAATTAGTTTGTTGTCAAGTGTGATGTTCTTTTTTCAAAGATATTAATAATACAGTAAGTATCGGAAACAGAAAAACATGTACAATGTACCGGTATGTGTCTTTTTGATTACTATTTGCAATGATGAGTTTTTTTGGGAGGGGAGGGGGTACACCTCCATCGACCAAAAAATTATCATATTCATAATGACTCCTTAATTCAATGTACATGTATATAAAGGGATGCCTAGGAATTCATACAGTCTTCTGCTTAAAATACCATATCTGTGATTATTCACAACCAATAATCTGTACATAGCCCGTTTCATAAAGCTTCTTACGAACTCTCTTACAAACATTCTTGAATTTCAATACAAAAAGTAACAAAAATTCAGAAACCATACATCAATTTTGTAATTTGGCTTCTCTCATTCTGAAATATGTTAAACTGAATTTTAGTCTAAATGTACTGGTGTATTCATGACTACTGCATGTACCTGTAGATCTATTACTGCTGAATTAACTAGAAGTAGTGTGAAGGCTAGTAAGATTTTGTGTGCATGTAATAGGCTACAGAATCCAGGTGATACTTGGTATCAATATTGTTCACAAGAAGGTACTGCTGCAATATTCTGTTCAACATCAGACACTAACACTTTTAATTAACATGGACTCATATATGAGAATAAAATGTGTTTGTGAAACACTATGCCCCCAGAAGCAACAAAAGTCTGTCTTGGTATATAAATGTACTATACTGTAATTTTAATCTGTCAAAGCAAACATGAGTTATTGTGAGATATTGGTAATATTTGTTTGAATAAAGCAAAAGGTTTCTTTTAGACTATAAAGTACCATGACTCTGCAACAATGACATGGAATTTCTTCAAAATTAAAAGGGACCTTTCTTTGGTCTTGACATTAAATATAATATCATTTTAATCATTTAAGGCAAATTTGAGTTATTGGAGATACAAACAATACATGTGTATATCTGAATAAAGGCCATTTTTGGAATACAATGTACAAAAACTCTGCAATAACTAAACACAAAGTTATAAAAAAAAATGAGAGGGGTCCTCCTCGTTAAATATGTTATAAAATCATTTAAAATCTCTCCACACAAACTTGAGTTATTGTGAGACAAAGAGTGATAGACAATTAATATATATACCTGAATACAGGCTATTTTAGCATACAAAGTACCATAATTCTGCAACAACAACTAACAATGTCATCTACAGTACAATAAAAGGGGTTTTTCTTGGGCCCTGAAAAGGCCAAAAGAAAAAATATGCATGTTTTATGTACATTGTAACCACACAGACCCCACTTTTTGGCCTCTACCCTAAACTTTTATGTTACAATTTCAGTAGAAAATTATTCAAATATTTCTATATTTGCCTTAGAATATAGGTTTTGATACTCAAGGGATAATTATTCGGCAAAAAATGAGTAATTGTCAATTGTGAGTGGTCCAAATGCATTCAAGTTGCCATAAAACATTGATTCAGTAATAATTAAAATATTACAAAAAAAAGGGGGGCACCATTGAACAGCATATAATAATGTACCGGGTAACTGGTAAATGTAGATTACCTTTGATATTGGTAAAACAGTTCAATTTTCTTCTTAAATTTTTTGTAAGTTAATTGATCCTCTTTGCACATCCATTAATTCCCATGTTGAGACCCCTTCCTTTCATAAATACACCGACTACAATTGTATTATATATTGAGATGTGAAAATTCTTGCTCAATATGCTATTCTTCATATTGTGATCTTTCTTTGTACCAAGTTTCATCAAAATCCACCAATGGGTTTAGGAGGAGTTGCAAAGACAAGGTATTTTGCATAGAAAAATCTAAGTGCAAGGGTCATAACTCCTGTCCCTTTTTTGGGACAGCATTCCCATTCCAATATGCCCATCTTTATGTATGGTGCTCTTTCATTGTTAGAAGTTTCATCAAAATCCCCCCAAGGACTTAGGAGGAGTTTCAAAGACAAGATAGGTGGGACAGATGGACTGACGGGCCACAGCAGTATAGCATAATATGCCCTATGTTACAAGAAACATGCATACATGTATTTTTTTGTTTGACTTAAAGAATGTGTTATATTATCATTTAATCTCTTGAAGCAAATTTCATATATCAAGAAATGTAGAAAGTACTTACAGAAACCTATTTTTTTGGCATAAATGTTATGATCAAGGTCAAAAGGTCATAATTTGGTAAGATTTGAAAAGGGCTTCACTTAAGAGGAGTACATACACCAAATATGAAGTTTTTATATCTTTTATGCTTAAAAAGTAAAGGACACGGTAAAAATTACTGGAAGACAGACAAAAAGACAGGACAATTACAGTTTGCTCCTAATAATTCCATCCAGTGGCATTAAAAGAGAGTTACAACTTACATGTCACAATGTTTTCTTGGTCAGACAGTTTACATGTAAAGCATCCTCATGACATCACTGACAGTGCTAAGTTTGTTACATGTCACAATGTTTTCTTGGTCAGACAGTATACATGTTAAGCATACTTATGATGTCACTGACAGTGTTAGGTTTGTTACATGTCACAATGTTTTCTTGGTCAGACAGTTTACATGTAAAGCATATTCATGACATTACTGACAGTGTTAGGTTTGTTACATGTCACAATGTTTTCTTGGTCAGACGGAATACATGTAAAACATACTCATGACATCACTGACAGTGTTAGGTTTGTTACATGTCACAATGTTTTCTTGGTAGCAGTATACATGTAAAGCATACTCATATGATGTCAAAGACAGTATTAGGTTTGTTCAAAAGAATTAAGGCCTTGTTGTAATATTTGATCTTGCCCATGATAATTACAGTGAATTATGTGTAAAACTTAAGTACATATATCATAAGTATGGGACACATCATAATGATCCAAGAACACATATCAGTAAAACTCTTTGAGTTTTTAATTAAAATTTTTGAGAAATTTACAAATTACCAGGGATGGTGTATGGGCAGATTCTGTGACTTCATTCTCAATTATTCAGTAAATATATTCAATCAGTCGAAAATTCCGAAATTAAATCATGCAGTTTTGCATAGGTAGAGGTGGATAAAACCAAGAGCTGTAATCTACTGTGGGAGATAACTCCAGTCAATTTGAGTAAAACTAAAGAAGGTTGAATGGGAACACTCTATATTGGCTCAGGATACCTTTTACTTTGAAAGATAATTCATTTACATATTTCCTATTTTTCTGAAAGGTGTTTCTACATGTCCTTTTCACAAGAAACTATTAAATCAAATTATTAATATACTCAAAACAACAATAAACGACTACGGAGAGAAGTCTGGGGTCAGGAACTTGATACACATCATCACTAAGGCAGTAATATGCTGTACATGATACATGTACATTTAGTGAAGTAAATCTAAGTTTAAATGGTTGTAGATTATAGTGCAGAGTCTGGACTGGACAGGAAGTTACATTTATAAGTATGAATTCATTTCCTCATCCATACTTATGTAATGGAAAGACTTCATCAAACATTCGACACATTTATCATATACAATGAAAGTAAAAACAACATTCTCCTATCTTTAAACATTTATACTGCATACCATCAATGTTTATCAACTTACCTTAAAAAAACAACCTACTTTCTGTTCACCCGGAAGTAGTATTATAATAAAACAACCTACTTTCTGTTCACCCGGAAATAGTATTATTATTATAGTAAACATCCGTTTTACGAAAACACGTCGGCTTATGATTCAAAACCTCAAGACAGTTAGTGGCATTAATGGTAAGTATTTCAAAACATTTCTTATTTCACTGTAAGTATCTGTGTCTATTTCACATATACATATGTGCCTTTTAATGTTTAATTTCTCTCGAATTTCTTCTGTCCAATCAGACATTTGTAGGGTTAGAGTATGAAGTTAATGGGACTATTTCACTGTACGTATCCGTTTTGAGTTTTACATATTGCAGAGTAAAGGCGAGAGAGATTCCGAGTGCATGAGGGGGTATGACTTTGGTTTTATCCTAGGCCATAATGCAATTTTTCAGTAAGTTTTTACAAAAACTGTTATAAATATTTTGAAATCCACATTTGAATTCAGTGAAGAATTATACATAGATTATATATATTTCATTATTTTCTCATTTAAGATAATAATCTTGTACAACAAAAGATTAAAAAATAAGATTTTGCTTAGAAATTGAAGATAAATCCTGAGGAGTATACCTCATAACAAATCAAGAACCTGGATCATCTAAGCGTTTGTGAAATAGTCTCATTAAAGCAATCGTCAGTCGGTTGCGGTAATTCAGGGCAAAATCCAGATGCTGTTCTTCAGTTTTGTATCTATAGCTGCGTTTGGCTTAGTTGTAGAAAACAAGAAGTAGATCTACATATACACCTAAAAAAACATTTTCAAATTCAATAAGGTGTAAATTGTGACCTTGACCTTTGACATTGTGATATAGAATTCACATTGTGATTCAGATTATATCGGACCTTAATGAATTATCCAATTTTCATTTTCTAATATTTAGATCCATTGAAAATCAAATTATTGATAGGCTAGACCATACTGAGATCTATTGAAAAATATTTTCATATTAGACCTTGCTCTTATAAATTATATTGATTGTTGTTACATGTATGTTCAGCTCTCATGTTGGATGATTATCTAAATCATCTTTTTCAACTTCACAATTAAATAGTTTATGAAGAGATATCTCATGGTTCCCTGAAAGAAATTGAGTGTTGTGTTGTTTACCTCTGTTCTTATATTGTGTGACCTTGAGACTTTCTGTACAGTTGTGATCCGTGATCACTACGCTTGCAAAGTTTCATTTGTTCTGTATCACCTCTATATCTATATTGTTACATCTTTGGTGGATGTGACCATCCAAACAGGAGATGCTTACTCTTTTTAGCCACTTGGTCTCACCTCTCTCAGGAGATGTTTACTCCTCTTAGGCATCTGGTCTCATCTCTGACAGGAGATGCTTACTCCATCTAGGTACCTGGCCTCACATCTGACAGGAGATGCTTACTCCTCACTTCTCCTAGGCATCTGGTTTCACCTCTGACAGAAGATGCTTACTCCTCTTAGTTACCTGGTCTCATTTCTGACAAGAGATGCTAATTCCTCCTAGGCACCTAGTCTCACCTCTGATAGAAGATGCTTACTCCTCCTAGCCACCTGATCTCGCCTCTCCTCGTAGGTATCTGTCTCATCTAACAGGAGATATTAATTCCTCCTATGCACCTGGTCTCACCTTTGAGGGGAGATGTTTACTCCTTTTAGGCACCTGTTCTCATTTGTGAAAGGAGATGCTAACTGCTCCTGGGCACCTGTCTCACCTCTGATAGATGTTTACTTTTCCTAGGCACCTGGTCTCACCTCTGACAGGAAATGCTTACTCTTCCTAGGCACCTGGTCTCGCCTCTGACAGGAAATGCTTACTCTTCCTAGGCACCTGGTCTCGCCTCTGACTGGAGATGCTCACTCCTCCTAGGCTCCAGGTCTCACCTCTGACAGGTTAAGCTGACTTTTCCTTGGCACCTGGTCATATCTTGGTCTCACCTCTCTCAGGAGATGTTTACTCCTCTTAGGCATCTGGTCTCATCTCTGACAGGAGATGCTTACTCCATCTAGGTACCTGGCCTCACATCTGACAGGAGATGCTTACTCCTCACTTCTCCTAGGCATCTGGTTTCACCTCTGACAGAAGATGCTTACTCCTCTTAGTTACCTGGTCTCATTTCTGACAAGAGATGCTAATTCCTCCTAGGCACCTAGTCTCACCTCTGATAGAAGATGCTTACTCCTCCTAGCCACCTGATCTCGCCTCTCCTCGTAGGTATCTGTCTCATCTAACAGGAGATATTAATTCCTCCTATGCACCTGGTCTCACCTTTGAGGGGAGATGTTTACTCCTTTTAGGCACCTGTTCTCATTTGTGAAAGGAGATGCTAACTGCTCCTGGGCACCTGTCTCACCTCTGATAGATGTTTACTACTCCTAGGCACCTGGTCTCACCTCTGACAGGAAATGCTTACTCTTCCTAGGCACCTGGTCTCGCCTCTGACAGGAAATGCTTACTCTTCCTAGGCACCTGGTCTCGCCTCTGACTGGAGATGCTCACTCCTCCTAGGCTCCAGGTCTCACCTCTGACAGGTTAAGCTGACTTTTCCTTGGCACCTGGTCATATCTTGGTCTCACCTCTCTCAGGAGATGTTTACTCCTCTTAGGCATCTGGTCTCTTCTCTGACAGGAGATGCTTACTCCTTCTAGGTACCTGGCCTCACATCTGACAGGAGATGCTTACTCCTCACTTCTCCTAGGCATCTGGTTTCACCTCTGACAGAAGATGCTTACTCCTCTTAGTTACCTGGTCTCATTTCTGACAAGAGATGCTAATTCCTCCTAGGCACCTAGTCTCACCTCTGATAGAAGATGCTTACTCCTCCTAGCCACCTGATCTCGCCTCTCCTCGTAGGTATCTGTCTCATCTAACAGGAGATATTAATTCCTCCTATGCACCTGGTCTCACCTTTGAGGGGAGATGTTTACTCCTTTTAGGCACCTGTTCTCATTTGTGAAAGGAGATGCTAACTGCTCCTGGGCACCTGTCTCACCTCTGATAGATGTTTACTACTCCTAGGCACCTGGTCTCACCTCTGACAGGAAATGCTTACTCTTCCTAGGCACCTGGTCTCGCCTCTGACAGGAAATGCTTACTCTTTCTAGGCACCTGGTCATATCTCTGACTGGAGATGCTCACTCCTCCTAGGCTCCAGGTCTCACCTCTGACAGGTTAAGCTGACTTTTCCTTGGCACCTGGTCATATCTTGGTCTCACCTCTCTCAGGAGATGTTTACTCCTCTTAGGCATCTGGTCTCTTCTCTGACAGGAGATGCTTACTCCTTCTAGGTACCTGGCCTCACATCTGACAGGAGATGCTTACTCCTCACTTCTCCTAGGCATCTGGTTTCACCTCTGACAGAAGATGCTTACTCCTCTTAGTTACCTGGTCTCATTTCTGACAAGAGATGCTAATTCCTCCTAGGCACCTAGTCTCACCTCTGATAGAAGATGCTTACTCCTCCTAGCCACCTGATCTCGCCTCTCCTCGTAGGTATCTGTCTCATCTAACAGGAGATATTAATTCCTCCTATGCACCTGGTCTCACCTTGGAGGGGAGATGTTTACTCCTTTTAGGCACCTGTTCTCATTTGTGAAAGGAGATGCTAACTGCTCCTGGGCACCTGTCTCACCTCTGATAGATGTTTACTACTCCTAGGCACCTGGTCTCACCTCTGACAGGAAATGCTTACTCTTCCTAGGCATCTGGTCTCGCCTCTGACTGAAGATGCTCACTCCTCTTAGGCTCCAGGTCTCACCTCTGACAGGTTATGCTGACTTTTCCTTGGCACCTGGTCATATCTCTGACAGGAGATGCTTACTCCTCCTAGGCATCTGGTCTCCTCTGTGACAGGAGATGCTTACTCCTCCTGGGCATCTGGTCTCACTAATGATAGATGTTTACTACCCCTAGGCACCTGGTCTCACCTCTTACAGGAGACGAATACTCCTCCTAGGTATCTGGTCTCGCCTCTGACAGGAAATGCTCACTCCTCCTAGGCACCTGGTCTCACCTCTGACTGGAGATACTTACTCTTCCTGGGAACCTGGTCTCACCTCTGACAGGAGATGCTTACTCCTAGGCATCTAGTCTCACCTTTGGTTTCTAAGTATGTGAATGACCTAGATGGCTGCAACTGCACCTAAAAGATAACTGGCCATATAATCATCTCAGAGGTGAATATGATAATTTCGTCAAACATACATTTTTACGAAATTATTTCAATACAGACCATATTGAAGTATTTTATTAATTTAATTCAGTTATGGGAATGAAATCTGAAAATTTGTCAGTCAGATGCTGAAAACCATAAAATCATTTTATGATGATGTCAGAGGTTCACTTTATATATTACAACACTCTGCTATGGATTAAGGACTTCCTGAGCAAGAGACAACACAAGTCCTACTAGACGGTCATGCCTCATCTAGTGCAGATGTCCTGTCAGGAGTACCAGAGGGAACAGTACTTGGCCTGCTGCTCTTCCTCACATTCATCAATGACCTCCCAGAAGTCACCAAGTCAGAAACCAGGTTGTTCACAGATAATTGTTTACTGTACCGCCCGATCAACAACACAGAGGACAGCAACAGTCTACAGCAAGACCTTACAGCACTTGAGAAATGAGAAGAAGAGTGGCAGATGCCTTTCCATCCGGAGAAGTGCGTGGTCATACAGGTCTCATCAAAGCAGAAAACAATCAGTGCAGACTACAGACTACACAGCCATAAGTTAGAAGTAGTGGACTCGAGCAAGTACCTGGGAGTTACAATCAGCAGCAACATGAAGTGAAACAATTAAGCACATTGATGCCATCACAGTGAAAGCCAATAGGACTCTTGGTTTCCTAAAGCGAAATCTCAGAGGTTACAGAACCTCAGCACAGGTCAGAGCCTACGAAGCCACTGTATGTCCAACGCTGGAGTATGCTGCCTCCATATGGGACCCTCATACCAGCAGACAGATCAACCAGATAGAGAAAGTCCTACGTAGAGCAGCAGGATTTGCTACAAGAAATTACTGGGATAGGAAAGCAGGCGGCGTCACCAACATGGTCAACTCCCTGGGATGGAAACCGCTACAGATCAGAAGATTAAAGATCTGCCTGCTGTTGCTATTCAAGATCCAGCACAATCTAGTGGCTATTCCAGCAGAACAATACCTAATCCAGACAGACACCAGGACAAGGGGACAACATACCTTTCGCATACCAACAACGAATTAGGATGTGTACCGGTTCTCCGTAAACCATCAGGGATTGGAACAGACTTCCATCAGCAATGACATCAGCATGTTCTTTGGAGGACTACCGGACTGCAATGGGCAACATACCACCTGCCCACTTCAGCTTAGGACGAGGATCAAAGATTTTAACTTTTTAACTGTATCATATTGCCCTGTAAGGCTTTTATCTTGACTGCCACATGAGGTATAACGCTCAACTTTTGAGTACACTTCATATTGGGAGAAGATATACACAATGTACATTGAACCTCTCTGACAATGACATCTAAGATAAGAGTGTATCAATTAATTATAATATTATTTTTATATTTTTCATATGAAGTTGAATGAAATAAAGTTGAGGAAATGGTAAAAATACTAAGTACAGGAGAGATAGTACAAGATGACGATCCCAGGGCTCAACAGACTGCATCCAGGGGAGGCAACTCTGCCAGACCAAGGCAGGTAAGCAACAAAAATATGTTTTAGGTGATGATTATTTTTAATTGGACAGGAAACTTATATAGCAGAGTTAATTTTAAATTCACCCCCCCCAAAAAAAAAAAATTAAAACAAAATCTGTAAACTACACATTCATGTATCATATCAATTCCAATATGTACGGTTAAAACTTAATTGGTTTTATTTTTATAAGGGTTACATAAGGCATGATGAAGATGGTCATCAACAACCACAAGGTGGAATGGGAGGTGCTGGAGGACAAATGAATGTGTTCACTGCCTTGAATAACAAACTTGCTGAACTTGGTGTTCCACGATTCAATGCAGGACCTTATGTGATAGAACCCATTGCCTTAGTGGGATTTATTTTGGCTGGACTTCTGTTTGGATTACCTGGACTTCTCTTTGGTGCAGTTTTATTCTTTGTTGTAACATCAAGTCAGAATACCAATACTGCTCAGGGTGGAAACCAAAGAGGTGGCTTCCAAGGTGGTGGTGGAGGGCATCGACTGGGATAGTACATCTGCCATTAATTCATCACGTTGTGCAATCATTCCTCAGATATTTTATTTAGTATATATTTTCTGTCCCAAACTGAATTCTTGGAATAAACTTTTATATATCAATATTGATAATTTGATGATATGTAAATCAATGACCAAAAATGTAGTGTTTCAAAGAACTTGTGTTGTCTTTCAAAATGACTGAAGATGCATGAAAGACAGGCAAACAATGGATGAAGTGATCGTTACTTGTTGCCAAGATTCACATGCCACATAGTACAAGGATGTAAAGTGTAAATTGAAAAGTTTTCTGAGATCTTTAGATTCCCTCATTATCAATACTGTTGGTCATATAATTATGTTGTAAGTGGCACAGAAACGGACATTTCTGTTTAAACAGAAGATAGACACATGTCAGAAATAAGGCATGATATTCCTCTAGATTTTTCTTGATACTAAATTATTATATTCAAGCTAATTAAATATGAAAGGATATACAAAAATTAGTTTGACTATTTTCTATATATAAAATGTAGGTTTGCTTTGTAATACAGTTACTTCTGCTGTATATTTCCAGATCCATTTTGTATTTCACTGCTCTTACCCATGACACAAGGCAATCTGATTAAAACCGTATCTTTATTCCGCTTCTCTATTTGTCCAGTATAGATAAAGATCTGGCGAAACTCCGTAAGGGGTCATGTTCTGGTGAACTCTGATGATGTTTCAGTCACAGGAACCGTTATTTTCCATAGTCAATCAATGACTCAGCTAGGCACGTGATAGTGACACAATATGTAATAAACACTGTTCAAAAACTTCCTTGTGGGTCATGCACTCTGTGGATGTTAATTTCATTCCTAGGAATTTGTAGCCGATTCGCTGAAAATCAGAGTTCAGATGAACATGACCCCATATGGAGTTTTGCCAGGTCTTTATCCGAAATGGGTCAAAGAGAGAAGCAGAATAAAAATAAGGTTTTAATGAGATTGGACACAAGGGTGCATTATGACTTTGACTCAAGGTCATACCACCATTGTCAAGATCAGTGAATACAGAATTGTTGTCTGATCCATAAAACCTTATCTGTAACCCTAGGTCATATATCCAAGGTCAGAGTCACAGACAGCCTGTGACCAAATTAGTTCTGCTTTTTCACCTATTGTTCTACAGTTGACTCAATTGGATATCCATATGATGCATTGAGAATTGGAATCATCATCAATTTATACAATGATTTTTATATATTTAGTCGTTCATTTCCTTCATTATTGCTGTGTTTCTTGGAGCATCCATCAGTTTTACTGATTTTTTGTATAATATTTGAGTCATCAAATTCCTGCATTACAAATATAACTGCCATTCAGGGAGCATCCATCAGTTTCACTGATACTCTTGTTGTTGCTTTCATCATTACAGAATCATGGCCTTTGATGGCACAATTCTAAGCCCTATTTGATGATGATGTCAAATAGGGCCATGACTTTCAGCTAGGCCTTTGATCAGTGTAATAGACCATAGGGTATCCTTGATTGCATCATTATTTTTTCTAGTCTGTGGTAAGTTTCTTATTTGAAAAGTTTTATGTGCATACATTGTATGTACATGTCAAAATCTGAAGTAATGCATTCAAACAGATGCCATCACTGAATAGATCATGAAAACTCCTTTCTTTCTGGTACTTGAGCCCAATTAATGAACTCAATACATGTAGTAGTACTTAATACCATGTGAAGTAATTTTTGAAACTACTCTTACTGGCTAGCTACGGATCTTTAATATATCAAGCAAGTCCTAATAAGCAGCTTCTTACAGTATGAATGTTTGTTACTATTTAGCTCAGGATCTTTAACAAGCCAAGTCACTCCTTGTAAGCAGCTACTGAAAATATGAATGTCTATTATTAGCTAGCTAGGGATCTTTAACATGCCAAGCCACTCCGAATGACAACTACCAAAAATATGGATGTCTAGCCTTCAGAACCATGAATCAATCACACTGTATAATCCGCATTTATGGGAAAACATCATTACCCAGACAGAAGATTATGGAGACTGAGTTTCAATACAAATACAGTCGACTCTCTATAACTTTAACTTGAGAGGACCACGTAAAACATTTCGTGTTGAGAGGAATTTGAGTTAAGTATGTATATTTATGTAAAGGAATTAGAATTGGGACTTTAAAACTAGTTTGAGTTAATAGGAGAATCAAGTTACCCGTACTCGAGTCAAATGTAAATGATATTGATTCTGATTTTATTAACGTCTATTTTCATCAAAATATAAAGCTTACGATATAAATGACTTATGAGTTTATTAAATTAGAAAAAATTATAAAGTGGTTAACTGTACTGAAATTGTGTACATAGTTTGTTAAGTGATAAATCGTATCAACATGCTGAAAATAAAAGGCAGCTGAGAAAATATTAAAACATCCTTTGAAAAAAATATGTTGACATATAGTAGTAGAAAGATTCTGACAAAATCTTAATAATATGAAATGTGAAAAATCATCTTGTATAAGAAATTTAAATATAAAAGAAGATGTGTTTGTGAAACATGAATGTCTCAAGTGGCAACAAAGTCCAAATAAGGCAAATTTTGAAATGTAGGTCGAAGGTTGTGATTAAGGTGATGAGATCAATGACCTTGGATTATTATGAAATAGCTTTATTAGTGGAGTATGCATTCCAAATATAAATTCTCTATCTTTCACACTTCAAAAGTTATGATGCAGGTTAAGTTGGCAACAGACAAACAAACAGGTCAAAAACAATATGCTCTTGATCTATCGATCTGGGGCCATAAAAAACAAAACTCAAGTACAAATATATTTTTCAAGTAAATATATAACTGTAACATTAAAATAGTCCTGTGAATATAGTTTAAATAAATTGGTCAATTTATGTTCCTCTTTGGAATGAACATCTACACAAAACTGACTATGGCCGATGGATTACAACACTGAACTGAAATTCCTCTTGGTCTAACATGAAGTATCTTGCACATTGCACAGCTATTGTTTGACTAGTTTGTTGCAAACAATTCATGGTTCAGGAACTTCCCATGTATTTCACAGACAAAATTTTAATCGTTATTTTGTCTTGATTTGGTATTTTGGATACATCAAATGTTATGACCAGAAATCATTGACAACCATTCCTAGCTTTCTGAAAATTGCTGTCTTTCCTCCAAGTTTCTGGCAGTCATGGAGATTCTGTCTAGCTTTCTGCTTCTCATGGAGACTGTATCCCTCGTACACTGAGCAGCCATTGAGTAACCAAGTTGTAATCCATGTTCTCCTTAAGTCTGCTGGGTCGGTCAGCAAGGTCTTGAAGCAAGTTGTCGATCTTAGACTTTACAAGGTCCATCAAAGCCTCTCGAGAAAAGCTTCCCTTAAAAAACGGACATAAATATTATTAATGAAATTAGAACATTGATATATATCATGTCAACGAATATATTCTTATTATATGTATTCTTACTTTTATTCTATATATATTTTTTATAGTTGGGTAAAATTTTGTCCATGTCTTATGCAATGGGGTCATTTTGATGTTGACCTGATAGTAAATACTGAATGCTATTTTCAGACTGGGTCAGCTACAAATAACGAAATTCAGCTAGATAATGTATGCTCATTCCAATATTTCAGGATATTGTTTAGTTCTATCAGTCTAAGTGTCCAGTTGCACAATAATGTTTTCTTTTTAGACTTAAGCTAAAGGGGTCTGAGGTACATTTCTGTCTGTTTACATTTGGTCAACAATCAAATCATTTAGTAATCTTGATATTCTACTAAAGATATGATGTTATGTGTTACACTAAAATTTAAAAAAATTTTAAGCTTGGATCAATATTGGTAAATGTCTCCATCTATCTGATTGATTAGAAAAAGTATTACATGGAAATCAACTCATCCATTTATTTGTCCAATGCTATGACTATATAGAGATTGAGATAACTCCCTTTTGATTAGTCATTAAATTTCATACAACTTTATATGATAGATGTAAAAACCATTATGTATTTAGACATTAAGGGATAATTCTGATATTCCACTTCATTTTAAGGGTTACTGACATCCAGAGACTTTGTGAAACAATATATACCAGTAGCTCTGTAAGATTTTAAAAGTGTCTCATTATAATGAACTATTTTAATTGTCATATTGCTAAAATCATTCTCCATATCAAATGGGGTAACTTCTCAACTGAAACATCTATCACTGGATTAACTAAGATAATGCACATGAAATGTTCTGTCTGAGGAAATGAGACCTTACATTGGCCATGGTGAGGAACAAGCTGGTGATCTTCTGATGACAATCCTAACACTAACCACCAAGTCACATGCTCCATTTTTTATGTATTTTTCATGTAATTCGATATGATATGTATCCATGGTGGCTATTTTGTTAATATAAAAGCAGCTTGTAACTTAGTATTTTGTATGAAAATTTATTTATGTTAATGTATAAAGGCTCGAACGGAAAATATTTTTTCCCATTATGTTATACCTCTAGTGGTTTTGTGCGAACTTTCATGATGAAGTCTTGAAGCTCTCCAGTACATCTGACATTTGGCACTTCTCCCTTCATTAAATTTCGTACACAATCTTCCTTGTGAAAAATCTGTCAAAAAAATACACAATGGTATGAATAATTAAGAAAATACAAAGGTATTATAGGCATGATATTCACAAATTGTTCACCAAATTCTTATTTGAAGTAGTAAGTATTCAAACCTGATAGAATAATTTTCGATCTCTTGGAGTACCCTTGTGCTTCTCATTCTGAAGTATACTATAGTTATTGCGAAGAATTCCAAGGTATTGCTGTATGGCTTTCTCTGTTACAAAACTTTGTCTGTCTTTGCTTAGACTCTGCAAAGATACAAGAAAAGCATGAAAATAAAAATAGCACATCTTGTGTAAAAAAAAAAAAATTATTACCAAAACATTTACCCAGCATGTATACTTCAATTTTACATAACTGTAATAAAGTCTGCATCTATAGATGAAAATAAACATACACAAATTCAAATAAACAACAAATTTATGTAACAGGATTTTCTGATCCATGTTTTAGCTCAATCTCAGTTTGTCTAGGGTCCAGATTCTTGCAGTACTCTTCAATGAATGATAAGCTGTTGTATAAAGTTAACAATTTGTTATAACAAGCGAGAATAGAGAAAGAGAGATTCTCTAATAGAAATCAATAAACAGTGTTTCCGAGGGAGGACATAACGGTTGTTGGCTGAAATATCAATACAAACCTAAGAAAAAATAATCTCATATCTGTACTGAACTCTGTACCAAGATGGTCTCCATGTAATTATGTAGTTAGATTGTGTACTTCGTATCTCTGTCTGGGGTATTATGTCATAGGAAATACACCAGCCGGGCCAGTTAACCCAGATAAACTAAATATACTTATCTAATATAGAAATCGGATACCTAGCAAAGCTAATAATGCAACAAACATTACACTTACACAAGTTTACTTACTTTCCATAATGGACTCATATATTCCAAACCATCAGAAAATATTAGCTGTAATATAGAATATACCATCATCAAACAAATATTGAAGTTGAAACATAAATTCTCTATTAATTCAATATTTTAGAATATAGTTTTAGAAATGAAGAAAATTTGAGGAAACTGAACTGCCATTGGATTGTCTCTGAAGTTTGGTATCATGGTTTGGTTTTGGGAAAACTTCAAGCATAATTTCTGAGTACACATTTGCATAGGTAAAATAAGTCCTTGTCACACCCATTTTCCAGTGCTGAATAAATTACATCATAATACAATTTGTGTAAGTCTAGTCATAGTACATATCTATTGAGAAATCGTCAAAGGATAAAAGAATAGGCATTTTTCCAATTTACATGATGTATGGGACCCTATGCCAGACATGCTATTTTTTTTGCAGGATTTTGCAAATAATTGTATGTCTGGTATGGAATGAAATATAAAAATCAATAGGAACAAGGTGTGTTTGTGAAACACTAATGCCCCTAGCGGCACCAAAGTCCAAAAAGTTACTTTTAGTGTGAAGGTCATTGTCAAGGTCAAAGGTCATTGACCTTGGCGTCAATTGAAAGGGCTTTATTAGTGGAGTATGCATGTCAAATATGAAGTCTCTATCCTTCATGGTTCAAAAGTTATAGCCAAGGTTAAAGTTTGCAATAGACAGACAAACAAACAAACAGATAAACAGACAGGGTAAAAACAACATGCCCCCAATCTATCGATCCAGAGGCATAACAAGAGCAACGCCTAGCGAGGCATAATACGCCCGTCGCTTAATTCGGACGGGATCAATTCGGCATGGTTTTCATGAAAAACATCTGACGTTTACTAAAGTTAATTGAATTTCATAGCATTTCATCATAGGAATAAGTCCAAGGACAATAACTCCTGCAGAAATGGTCCTATCCAACCCATCCTGGAACTTGATCTGCAAAAAAAACTTGAAATTTTTTAGTCCCCCCCCCCCCCCCTCTAACACCCGTCCTCCTAAAATTATAAATTTCTCAAAAATGAAGAAAGAGATATCAATACCTGTAAAATATGTGGAAGTAGGGTACATTTTACTTGTTTCATGATAAATTTCATAATGTTTTTACAAAAATTAGATTTTTAATGAATTTTCAAAACAAAATCTTGAAATTTATAAGTCCAAGGGCCATAAATCTGTCAAAAGTGATCAATCGTAACAAAACTCGAGCTGGTATACCAAATTTCAATTCAAGATCTTGAAAGACGGCAAAAAAATGTCCGGAAAACATGACCTAGGACATATGGTCACCCCCCCCTCGCCTAAAATTAGAAATTTCTCAAAAATGGAGAAAGATATTAAAACTCGTAATACATGTGATAGTTGGTACATTTTACTTGTTTCATGATAAATTTTATAATGTTTTTACAAAAATTAGATTTTTAATGAATTTCTGAAAAAATTAGATTTTTAATAAATTTTCAAAACAAAATCTTGAAATTTATAAGTCCAAGGGCCATAAATCCGTCAAAAATGATCAATCGTAACAAAACTCGAACTGGTATACCAAATTTCAATTCAAGATCTTGAAAGACGGCAAAAAAAAGTCCGGAAAACATGACCTAGGACATATGGTCACCCACCCTCGCCTGAAATCATAAATTTCTCAAAAATGAAGAAAATGATATTAAAGCCTGTAATATATGTGATGGTTGGTACATTTTACTTGTTTCATGATAAATTTCATAATGTTTTTACAAAAATTAGATTTTTAATGAATTTCTGAAAAAATCTTGAAATTTATAAGTCCAAGGGCCATAAATCCGTCAAAAGTAGGTCAATCGTAACAAAACTCGAACTGGTACTGACACCACTTAAAATATGGCAAAAAAAGTCTGGAAAACATGACCTAGAACTTATGGTCACCCCCCCCCCCCCCCCCCTCCTAAAATTATAAATTTCTCAAAAATGAAGACTTTATAAGAATAATATTCTTGAACCTATTTAAAGTGTTTAAACTTCAGTGTAAGAAATGCAAGGTCAAAATTAAATGTATGATCATGAAACTAAGCCATGAGCTTCTATTACCTCTAGAATAATTATGCTGCCCTTGAGTAACATTTCACAGAACAATCTTGCTTCATACGCTCCATATTCTATTTCTTTTGTTGGTCCTCGGTTCTCAAAGTTGTCCTTTATTTCCTTGCAGCGGCTCAGAATATTCTGATGAAAATAAACAATGTATACATTTATGCTAGTAACTCAAAGAGAATAATAGTTGCTCACTAGAAACAACCTTTAATATAGGAGGTCAAATCATGATAACAATTATCACACAAACATACAGTGGTTGCCTATGAATTTTTCATGAATACCATCTTTGTCCATTATAGGGAAACTCACTTTACCAGGGAATACACCTAATACTTTGTTGTTAACTGCTCAAGATTAGAAAACTTCATGTGTATGGTGATGGCATCTGCTTGATGTATTGCACTAAAATTTTGACCCATGCAACTGGCCCCTCTGAATTAATGGGTGATCACTAAAGCACCAATGTCTTTCATGACAAGCAGCCTTAGTCTTTAGTGTCTTGTCTGAAAGACAGAAATTTAATAATTCTTTTAAACTCAGGACCTCCCAGCCAAAAGCCAAGTACACTATCAACCGAACCATGACATGACACCCACACATTCCAATGCCAAAATATTTCACTTGCTCATCACGTTTATATCCATTTCTGTACACTGAAAAAATGATGAAATCATTCATACACTTTAATAAAATACCTGTGTAGGTTCCATATAAATGATGAGGTAGTCTACGTCACTGGTAGGAGTAGATAACCCATACAAGTAGCTACCAGCACGGGCAACACATAAAATCTGGTCAAAACTCAGTTTTGATACTGGACCCCCAACTTCCTCCATAATCTTTATTAATGTACTGTGATCATCTTCTATTGCTGTAAAATGTGAAACAGATATACATGTCACTATATTAAATCTTGAAAAAATAACCTCACTTGCACATCGTAATATACATTTGTTTGATTTTTGTTTTGTTTTTGTTTGATTATTGTTTTACGTCACTCCACGATTATTTCACGTATATGGTGACGGCATCTGCCTGATGCATTGCATACAAATTTAGACCTTTGCAACGGACCCACCCGAAGCAGTGAGGGATCTTTTACGTGCCACGCCTACCGTGACACGGGACCTTGGTTTTTACTGTCTCATCCGAAAGACAGAACACTGGTGTGCCCCGGGTGGGAGTCGAACCCGCGACCTCTCGATCACGAGCCGAGCACCTTATCCACTAGGCCACACCGGCTTCATTTGTTTGATGGAATTTTATGTCATATATATATATATATATATACATGTATATATATATATTATCTTGGTATCTCTGCATTTTTCTTTATTTCCAGATGCTTGAAAATAAATATTGATTGACTGATTTTTGTTTAACGTCACACCACTAATATTTCACGTATATGGTGACGGCATCTGCCTGATGCGGAGCATTCAAATTTTAACCTTTGCACCGGATCCACCCGAAGCAGTGAGGGAACTTTAACGTGCCATGCATACCACAACACGGGGCCTCGGTTTTTATTGTCTCATCCGAAAGACAGGACATCGGCATGACAAGAGCAGGACTCCAACCCTGGCCTCCCGATCAGGAGTCCAGCGCGATACCACTAGGCCACGCCGGCTTGAAAATAAATATTGAAATTTATAGGATAGATTCTGATCTTATATGGAAGCTACTTTTCTTATTTCTTGTGATATAACCCTAGGGAATCTCCTGCATAATTAATGCTGTGGCACAATTAGATACACTCAGTAGTGTTCTCATTCGCTCAAAATACATGTATTCAGTTTTCAAACCACCACCATTCCCAGCCTCTCACCTCTCACTACCATTCATTGTCCTGGGATTATAATTTATGACAGTTGGAAGTTGCCATCTCAAGAAATGCAAATAAAACAGAAAATGCTTCAGAAGTTGTATCCTTATACATAAAGACATTCCAATAATATAAATGCTCTAAATCATTCACAGTTGAGCTGAAATCTGATACAATATCAAAAGTAAAACATTTCATTTTTTTTCAAATATCAAAGAGCTATGGGAAAACTTTTACAGCTTTTAATCATGATGTTTTAAGACAATACTGCTCATTGATGCACTGTGATTAAAGCATCATGTTTTCTGATATTTCCTAATTTACTGATGAATTCTAATTACTTTCTCAAGCAGTAGGGTTATTATATTTCAAGTTATAGATCCTGATACCAAAGCAGGTTGTCGACTTATTATATTTACGAACGTTTATGAACAGCAATATTTCTGCCATGCAATCTGATATCATGCTGCCATTTGCCAACAATATTTTCAACTTCTACATGGTCAGTGAATTTGAATCCCTTCATATTATTGACTGTTGAATCACGCCATTGAACAAGGATGTCAAAAATATCTTTTTTTAACACATCTGGATTCTGAAAATAAAAACAGTTTTGTAACAGAAACTGTAAACAAGATGTTTTTGTGGAACACTATGCCCCTAATGGTAACATGAATTTAGCATTAAAGTCATGGTCAAGGTTACAAGGTTACTGACCCTTGTATGACAAATATGAAGTCTCTATCTCTCATGATTCAAAAGTTATGGCGAAACAAACTGACAAACAAGAGACAGACAGGACAAAAACAATATACCCCACAATCTATCAATTCAGAGGCATAAAAATAGTATTTCCATCAGTAAAAATAAATACAGTGATGCTCCGTTAATACGGGCTCCGTTTATCCGGACTTTCAACTTTCCGGACAAGAAAGTGCGGGAACGGATTTCCCGAATGATATTTTGATCCGATAATCCGGAAATCCACGTTCCGGATCCGGACAAGGAAATACGGGTACGGAATTCCAAAAGTACATAAAATTTGCTCCGATAATCTGGACAAAATTTTGCCTTCAGCACGTAACTGTAGCAAATAACTGCAGTTTAATGAATACACTGCTTATCTCCTCTCTATGCCGATTGTTTGTTTAACAGTTAAACGACGCGTTTACCTGGTCAACTACCTATGGTATGTTAATTACCTATCCAATTACGAACTGACCGCTTGTGGTGTAGTCAAACATCATGTTAGCGGTCATTGATGGTTGCTTTTTAATGAGTCAGTACACGCTCACGCCAGAACTGTAGATTACTGTTAGTTGAATGATAGTAAATAAAAGTAAACTGCCGACTTTGCAGCTTACATTCTTAATTAGATATTGGGGCTTTAGATTGCAACCAAACTTTAAGTATCGTCACTCTTCTGAGATCGATAAATGATAACGTATCCTTACTTAGTGCTCATTACATTATTTTGTATAGAAGTTTTAACTTTTAGTTACTCTTCTGTTTTATATTTATAGAAAAAAATTTTATTTAAAACATTAACACTGTATAGATTTATCCGGACATAAATGCTTTTCAACTCTAAATTTGTATGACACAGCAGGATGTTAGATAAACAATCCGATCGCGATAGAAGTAAAATTAATTAGTCAAGCGCGAAGTATATACAAAGGCAGCTGTCAACATTTAAATAGAGGACAGTGAGTTGCAGGATCCACAAATTTGGCCGCAATTAATGTACAATTTACTAAAGATGTTAATACATTAAATACGTAATAGATATATACATTTTTTCGTATACAAATTAAACGCATATACAGTGAGGTGCAGTCCTAACATAACATTATGTTCACGTCGCGTTAACGTGAAGTTTATTTTCCTCGTGCGCTCAGGACTGCTGAGCACACGCGTTTGCGTTAACGCAGATTTCCACGTGAACTTAATTTCGAGACCGCGTGAACGCGCTTGACTGCCACGTTAACGCGCTTGACTGCCGCGTGAACGTGCTTACAACTTATAACTTGTATTAACATGTTCATATAGAAGAATTTGAAGAAATATATATATATTATATATATACATATATATATACATATATATATATATATATATATATATATATTGTGTATATAAATATTAAAACATATAAATAAAATATTTAGAATTAAATAAAACCCTTCCGAGTTAAGGGATATTTTAAAAAACATTGAACAGAATTTCCAAACAATGGCTTTAATTAAATTCTTACTTTAGGAAAATAATAATAATAATAATAATAATAATAATAATGATAATAATAATGATAATAATTATGAAATTAAAATCAATAAAGATAATGATAATGATGATAACTACTATATTCATAAATAAGAAAATAGCTTTATCAAAATTAATAAAATTAATAATAATAAATACATAAATAAGAAACACGTGTAAATACATAAATTAGTTATAAATGAATCAACAAATAAGAAATAGATACATAAATAGATTAATTAAAAATAAATAAATAAATGAAATTAGAAAGTAATCATGCTAGTATAAACTGACGAAGTTTTTTTTTTCATAAATACCTTATTGCATGTCTACGCGATAATTTCCTTTGCTATATTACGTATGAAATTCTTACTGCAGGGTGCCATTTTAAAATAACATTTAATACACGTTTTTACGGCAACATTCGCAGTAATTTAATTAGATCCATTTTATTTTCTCCGTCCGCACTGCATAGAGAATTACAAATATAGACATGTGAACGTGCGACGGACCGAGCGCATGCGGGAATAAATCGCGTTAACATGAATTCCCTCCCGTGTTAACGCGGGGAGCGCACGCGCATCCGGTCGAGCAGTCCTGGAACGTGTGCTAAAGCAGTCCTCGTGACTGCTTTTCGCGTTAACGTGAATGTTATGTTAGGACTGCACCCATCTGTAAGGATTATTACTTGTGCTTTATCATGTACTGTATACACCCTTCTTTTATCAAGAAATAAGGTTCTTTAACATCTAATGTAACGGTACTATGATCCGGTAATCCGGAAAATCCGTTTATCCGGACAAATCGACCGGGAACAAACGTGTTCGGATAAACGGAGCATCACTGTATTTCAAAAATATTAGAACATGAAGAATATTGACCATACCAAGACTTACTAAGCATTAGCAAAAGATTTTTGTTCACTCCTCCTTTTCATATTACAAATTTTAACAAAAATTATATCACAATCTCAAATGATAACTAAAATACAGCAATTTACCACAGCGTGGGACTGAATATCACCTAGGAGAAGCTCAAAAAGCTAACTTAAACAATTACTCAAAGAATAATTTTCTATGGTGGCAAAATTAAACCTATGTTCCTTGACTACTACCAAAACTGACAAAAATGCTAAAGCTATCATATTATAATACATTTCTGCACATTTATTCAAATGATTCAATAATGCCTCATTAGTTTATACTTTATATAACTGATGGAGCATCTGAAATCCTTTCTTGGCAACATCTGGTAGACAGCTATCATCTTTTAAAGCTATACACATTGGCAGTCCAAGGCTTATGTTGTACAAATGATGCTGCAGTCTGAAATATACAGTAGAAACAATTCTTTTTTCATAAATTACAGTGGAATGAATAACAACAAATCATGAAATTGTCCAAAAAGTTTGGCCACTTAACTTGTATGAAGTGGGAACAGAAATTAGAAAAATCAATCATTAAACCAAGACAAAGATTTTAAATAGCAAAATTTTAAAAAGTTATTATCATTTTTTCCTGTCAGAAGACAACACAGCTCGCTGGTGGCAACCAAATTTAAATAGCAAAAGTGTTTTGCAAGTAGGTCAATTTTCAAAGTCAAAGCCCTATCTCTTACTGTGCATAAGTTATGTCCAGGTTAAAGATTTTTAAAAGTAGGTCAAACTTCAAGGTCAAGGTCAATTCTTTTGGTACCTAATGAAAGGTCTTGGCACAAGGAATATACATATATATTAAAGCCACGTCTCTAATGGTTCTAAAGTTATGATCGAGGTTAAAGTATTTGTCTATCGACAATGACACCTAAGGTATGACTATAGCTCTTCGAACATTAAATTTTGTCCCTAAAAAAGCTAAAACTGATTTCAAGTTTAATCACATTCTACCTGTAGCTATCACAAAACTGATGAAAAGTTGTAGATTCCTTTAATCTGAATTTTCCATCCTTTCCTTTCTTGCCAATGCCACTGACTGATTGACCTTTACATGCTTCTACAAAGCCTCGTAAACCTGATTTAAAAATGATCTAACTTTTAACATTATCTCATCCAGGTTTCAACTGTGTTTTCACAATCTGTAGATATACTGCAATTTAAAATTCTTTTCAAAGAAACAGACTCAATTTTCTTTCTTAGGAACTGTTAAAGAACAAAACAAAAAGTCTTCCTCAATCAGATCATATGAAGTATATAAATATACTTCAATTTAAAAAGAAAAGAAATTAGAAGTGACTTGATAGATTTATTTCAGGAACTATAAAAAACAAAACAAGTATTCTTCCTTCTGACCATTATATAAATTAAAATCAACTTTAAGTATTTTGGAAGAGATTAATTTTTATAATTTTAATATATAAAACTATATAATATTTATCTATGTCATACTTGTAACCAATTTGTAATCTAGAACAGTTTGTAATCGACGCCACTGCTCATCACAATACAATTGTGCCTGTTCTGTACAATATAAAACTTCCAAGCATCGACTTTTGCCTTTGGTCAAGAAATAAACAAAAGGGTAAAGCTCCACTGCATACAACCAATCCTTAAAAGAAACATAATTTCAAAGTAAAAGTCTATTTCTCATAAAAATAAAATCTCATTTGATCATGTCATATCTGAACAACAGATTATATGTTAAGTGTAAATAACTATGAAGATACAGGTATTTCAGTTGTTTGTTGTGATGGACATTCTATATCTTGATAAAGCCAGCGTGGCCTAGTGGTATCGCGCTGGACTCCTGATCAGGAGGCCAGGGTTCGATTCCCGCTCTGGTCATGCCCTTGTCCTGTCTTTTGGATGAGACAGTAAAAACCGAGGCCCCGTGTCGTGGTATGCACGGCACGTTAAAGATCCCTCACTGCTTCGGGTGGGTCTGTTGCAAAGGTCAAAATTTGTATGCCCCGCATCAGGCAGATGCCGTCGCCATATACGTGAAATATTCGTGGTGTGACGTTAAAATAAAAATCAATCCATCTATATCTTGATAATACCTACATGGTGTACTGGATAATACTTTGATTTGTATAATCACATTAGTTAAATTCAGTAACAAAGTGTACTATGACATGAGACCTTTGTTTCAATGATCTCATTACAAGAAGGCTCCCTATGACCAGGAGAGAATTCTGGTCCAGGAACTGTAAGATTACATCTAAGATGCCAATAGCCTTTAACTTTATCATCCCAGAAAGGGAAGTGTACTCCTGAAACATGACATCATTAACACGATTACAAATCAGTACACTATACAAAAGACAAACACTATTAAAGAGACCATACATGTATCTTGCATTTTTAATTCCTGGAGGAATGTAAGTAGGTATTCTGTAGATGTTGCAAAACACACAGAAAATGAAAGTAAATATAAATTGGAAAGAGATTAAACCCTACTTTGACTCCATTTTACGATAAAAGCCATATATGGCAAATTTGACAGTTTAATAGGAATTCAACCCATATATCATACATAAGACTCCACTTAATTTGATTCTATGTAATCTGATATTGCATTCTATCTTATATAATACTCAAACACTAAACCAATACTTAGTATTTCTATAGTAATTAGTTCACTTTATCTGGCAATAAAAAGTCACAATTCCACTTTATCTGATAGCCACTGTATCATTTATGGAATGTGTCACCCTATTAGGGTATCCAAAAAGTCCAGATATCGTACTGATACTCCCTAATTTTGTCAATAAGCATTTCATACATAATACAAATCCTCTGGTGTTCCACACAACCACTGCCATAGGATAATAAATTTCTTGTGTATAAATTAAATGTCATTTTTAAAAGTACTGGTAGAGAGACCCTACATTGGCACATCCCTGATGTTAAATGTTTATCCATCTTGAGACCTGGATATTATAGAAGGGAATTGTTTAGAAATCCTTACTGACATAGACAAAACTAGGGGTGTATATAACAAAGGTTGCACAATCTGATATGGTTTAGCAAAAATAAATTGTATGTGACAGATGTGACATGTGGTTTATCAGGCCAAACGTACCTTGTAGTTTTTAATGTAGGAGTGTGGGAGAGATTCATAATAAACAGTGTTTCCAAGAGGAAAACTAATGTGACTACACTTAATCTAACATATTACTAAAACTGGAGCTTGCATGGACAATTCAGCAAAACTGACGTAAAACAACAAACAAATAAATATCACATACATGTAATATCATGTGAAATAATGAAAGTAACATTTTAAAACGTTATATAATTGAAATATCTTCTTACTTTTTTAAAATATTTTTATCACTTTAATACAGTCAAGATTTAAGACAATGTTGTCTATTCATGAATGGAGCTATGTAAAATTTGTGCTATAGCATTAAAATAAAGAGATGACTTGCTCATAAATTAAATAATCTGCAAGACAGCAAAGTCTTTTCCTTACACTTGTATGTAATAATGATTATCATTAGAGGCATATAACATATAATTATTATTAGATGTAAAGAATACGATAGAATTTATAATAGAAACCACATAAATAATATATTTATACGAGTTGAAATTACAATTGAGACAAAATACCATCAAATTTCGCAACAATGGTAAATCTGATAGTCTTCTTTATCTGATAATTTTTTGTGCAAACAGATTATCAGATTAAATGGAAATTATTGTTTAAGAGTTGTCCAGGGATTCATCACATTTTGCTAAACTTAGCTGAACACAGAAAATACTAAAATCTATCATGCCCTGGGTATGAGCACCTCACTGAGAGTAACCTAGACCTAGAATCCTAAAGTCATGCACTATACATGTGTATGGAGGACACATTTGTTTCTTGCAACAATCATACAGACTTCGCTGATACCAAATTACCCAATGACGACATTTTAATCTTATCCTACACACTTCAATAATACCCAATTGCCCAATGACTGCATTATAAATCTTATGCATACTATATGAAGAATATCAAAAGACACTTTCTATTCAAAATATTACCTAATGCCAACCTTGCTTAGAGATTATGCAATTAGACTACTAGAAACTATGTTGACTTACAAGCTGCATAACAATAATACCTTTATTTCAAACTAGAGGATATAATTTTTGAATTCTCTAATGCTTTTCTAAAGTTCCTTAAAGAAAGTGACCTTAATACAATCCTGATCTTTTAACCACTAACCTTGTCATAAACAAAAGCTTCATCTAGTACATGTTGATTAACAGGTGCAAGAAACTGATGATCATGTGACAAGTATACTACAAATAGTACATTATGTCGTGCTTGTTCCCCTCGTTCATTCTGGGTGGCTTGATACCAAGGACACGTAAGTAACACAGCACAGAGTATCTTCTGTCCAGTATCTAGGAGGTAAATAACATTGGCTATAATAAACACAGAAACACTCAGTATCATGAATTTTCAGCAGTTATTGGCCTTTATCAAGTGATCAAAATAATACAAAGAAAGTTATGGAAAATTCATCTCTATGCAGTATATGCTTTGGCATAAAATCAGTTTCTCTCAAAATACATCTATGTTAATTAACACTGTATTTTCTAAATGTATACATAGATATATATTTTTACGCCCAAATCCAACTTCTATGGCATATGATACTTAAAGAATTTAGTAATATTTATATGTACACCAATCATTAAAACAAGAATATATATATATATATATATATATATATATATATATATATATATATATATAGATATATAGATATATACATACATACATACATGGATGTTATTTATTTTAATCCATCGATAAATTGTCCAAATATTTCTACCATAATACGTCTATACGTCAACAGATTAAGTAAAATCTTGTATAATAAATAACAGACATTCTTTTCACAAATTTTCCCCCACATGGCCTTTATCAAGTGAAATAAATGATGTCAATCATGGAGACAATAACTTATAATGCATGTTTGAGATATCAGTGTTTTCAAAATACCAAACTTTGACTGTATCTCAAAAACTGCAAGATATAAACATGCAAAGGAAATTTCTTTACTGGTTCATAAATTCTGTTATTTATTTTTCAGACTTTTTTTAACACTTCTAAAATTCTTTTTAAATTGCCTTAAACCACAACTTACATCTGTATGACTGTAAATTAAAAGTAAATGCTCTGCAGTTGAAAACAAGATGTGTTTATGAAACATGAATGCCCATGACGGCAACAATTTTGAAATAAGGCAAATTTTGAGATGTAGGTCAAAGTTCACAGTCAAGGTCACAAGGTCGCTGACCTTGATGTAATTTGAAAGGGCTCTAGTAGTGGAAAATGCATGCCAAATGTGATGTCTCTATCTCTCTTGGTTCCAAAGTTAAGGCAAAGGATAAAATTGATAAAAGACAAACAAACAGACAGGTAAAAAACAATATGCCCCTGATCAGGGTTGAATAGATTTTTCTCACGCTATGGACAACATTAAGTAAGCCAAAACATCAATCTGGTATGTGATATAAACTCAGAGGTGCCACTAAAGCTAATGTATTTTGTAAAGACTTTTGTACTTTCAAAAGCTTCTACTATGAGTTTGTTGAACTTGTCTTTGACCTCTCCTGTTATGGAGTCTGGTACATGCATGAGAACAAGCTGTCGTAACTCCTGGAGAGGTTCCTCCTTTACACATGGTTCATCAAAATCAACACTGGATCCATCAACTCTAGCCTTAATCTCCCTCAGTAGGTCTAAAGTTTGAATAGACTTCTGAAAGGCTGAAAATAGAAATTAAGGTAATTCGTAGGATAGTCAAATAATAAAATGATGAATAAAGTAATAGAGGAAAGAGGGAATTTTACAGACATTCAGTAATTTCACAAAAAATATTTTATTTTCTGTAAAAATATATTTGGCAGTTTATATAAAGAAATTAGCTTCAGGAGTGCTCTTTTGCACATTACTTACTGTGATCAATATAAAACACATTACTGAATTTTTTTGTTTTACAGATTGTCATACAAACTGTACTATGACCATAACCAAGACAATGTATGCTCCTTCTTACACATTCCCTTACAATACTACTTGTTAGTTGGTGGTTAAGTGGTATTTTATGCCACTTTCAACAATTTCAGGTTTACCTGGACACACAGACAGGAGGTTACCAACCCCTAAAACATAGTGATACAATCTAAGAAATAAACTTACAAAGTGCTTAAGCAATAAAACAAACCTGCCCCTATAAATCTACTGGATAAAACTATATAAATACTGATCATGGGAAAAGACAAACAGAATTTGAACACATTATGATGTACAATGCTGTACTGATGCTTTTCTTACTATCTGAGGTCTTTGGAACAGACTGACGTAGGTTGAGATGAAGGCGTTCATGAGCTTGAATAGCATCTGTAGCAAGTGTCTCAGTATCTTTGTTCATGCTTCTTAGTTTACTTCCTTTTCAGCTGTATTTCATGTTTAGATTTCAGTCTTCAAATCTAAAATGTAACCAAATCTATTATTATTGTACTAAATATGGGAAATGATGTTGTGTATACATGCATTTGATTTATAATTGATATGATAAATCAAGTAAAAACTTTCTTTTGCTACAAAGTCAACAAATTTTAAATAACAATGACAGCATATATGTTCAGTTCTGGATGGGCCTTACAACTAAGCATTAATAATATGGGATATCTATCAAAAGTTTTGGCCAAGGTTAAAGTTGGCGAAAAAAAAAAAGACAAACAGCTTGATAGACAGACAGTGTGAATAAAAATAATACTTCACCTATGCCACTGAGTCAGACTGATTAGTGATTACTGTCACCCGGTGATACTTCACGTATGGCACTAAGTCACATGCACTGACTGGTTACTGGTTAATGTCGCCCAGTGATACTTCACCTATGACACTAAATTACACTGACTGATTAGTGATTAATGTTACCCAGTGATATTTCACCTATGCCACTAAGTCAGACTGACTGATTACTGGTTGTTACCTAGTGATACTTCAAGCCGGCGTGGCCTAGTGGTATCGCGTCGGACTCCTGATCGGGAGGCCGGGGTTCGAGTCCCGCCCTGGTCATGCTGGTGTTCTGTCTTTCGAATGAGACAGTATAAACCAAGGCCCCGTGTCACAGTATGCATGGCACGTTAAAGATCCCTCACTGCTTTAGGTGGGTCTGTTGCAAAGGTCAAAATTTGTATGCCCCGCATCAGGCAGATGCCGTCACCATATACGTGAAATATTCGTGGTGTGACGTAAAACAAAAATCAATCAATGAATCAAACCAGTGATACTTCACCTATGCCACTAAGTCAGAATGACTGATTTGTGATAAATGTCACCCAGTGATACTTCACCTATATATGCCACTAAGTCAGACTGACTGATTACCAGTTAATGTCACCCAGTGATACTTCACCTATGCCACTAAGTCAGACTGACTGATTAGTGATTAACGTCACCCAGTGATATTTCACCTAAGCCACTAATTAGTCAGACTGACTGATTACTGGTTGTTACCCAGTGATACCTCAACTTTGCCACCAAGTCAGACTGACTGATTACCAGTTAATGTCACCCAGTGATACTTCACCTATGACACTTAATCAGACTGACTGATTAATGTTAGCCACTAACAGACCAAGTCAGATTGACTCATTACTGGTTAATGTTACCCATTGATACTTCACCTATGTCACTAAATGAGACTGACTGATTACTGATTAGTATACCATACCATGTCATTGTATATAACTATACATTTAGAGTATATCTATGACTATATATTTAAGCTCTGACTTGTATGTTGAATTGCAGGCCATGATGAAATCGAAAAAGAAACCGGTGTCAAGTATAAACTAAACGCCAATAAAATAAACCCCATACGTTTTCATTACACAACGTATACAATCTATCTGGCAGTAAGGTATATCATACATAAAAGGCATAATATTATACCTGTACAAAAACACGGCGCTACTAAATGAAGTCCGGAGAAGTCCGGAGAAGTCCGGAAAAAAAGTACGAGGGTTGGGGGGTTGTAAAGGGCATCCGGAGATAGATTGTGATAATATCTAATAAATTTCCAAGTTTCATCCAAATATATTGAGTAGTTTTGATTTTATAGGCTCACAAAGTTTCCCGGTGATTTCCAATTACTGAGCGCCGCCATATTGGATCGGGATCTATATACTGTCATACGGAAGTTATGTATATATCTCTCGATTAACGTTATAGTTCTTTTTTGCGAAAACTAAAGTAGACTTTCCAATAATTGTAAATGGAATCACTTAAAAAAAAAAAAAAAAAAAAAAAAATAACTGATGTTGTTCGCCCAAGGCCATGTATCGTTGGCCTTAAAGCTTGTTTATGAGAAAAAAAGAAAGGATCGAAGAAAACAAACTAACTTTCAAGATTTTATTGATATGAACCTTACATGTTGGCATTATCAATATACAACAGAATATTCAACTAAAAATACATAAATATAGCATGAATAAACAAGATATAATAGAATATTACATAAACAGATCTGTAATATTTCAGGCATGAAACAGACTGGATATTTTGAGCAATAAAATAACAGTAGAGTGTCAATGATTCAAAACATATGCATCTCGTATTTTAGAATAGCAATGGACTAGATACTTTGAGCTTATCAATAATAAAGCAGATATAGATATCAAAATAAAAGACTAGGCACTTTAAGCGTTGACAAGGAAGAAGTAGTAATAGATATCAAAATAATGATTCACAATAGATGTATTGAATGATGAAGTAACACAAAACTTTTAAATGTAGTGATCTATAGTACAGGAATTAAGTTCATCTATATGACATGGATAATTCAATTTCTATCAAGACAGGTGAGCATTCCGCCAAAACAAAATTGTATTAAAAGTTCGCAAAACCATAACAAGGAGTATAATGTTTATCATAATGACATCATATATCATGACATATTTTGTTAAAAATAAATGTGAAATATTTTGTCAACTACATGCAAAGCATTAAATAGGAGACCAAGGAAATTTCAAAAATAAATAAGAGGAGTAAGTCATGTTGAGACTTAATAAAAGGGTACAATCAAAGACAGGATAATTATAGATTTATATAGGATTATTAAGTTATTTGATTTTTTTTTCAAAGCATAGAATTAAAGTATTATATAAAGTGAAATATAAAAATGTTTGTGGAAATATCTTTTCTTTCTCTCATACCGGTTTTGCCTTTCATTTCACAGATATTCAATACACTTGAAAAAAGATGGTCTAATATACCCACTCCTGTTGCCAAGGGCTACAACTGTGCCGTTGTTGGTCCAGTGGAGGTTCCCGGGGTTGCGTCTAAGGAAAAGGTCGACGTCAAGATGAATGACCACTTCGGAATGGCGCCTGACTGCTTCCGGATGCTGGGCGAAGTGGACGTATTGTCTATCCATTCTGTAGAGGCCAAACTCCTGGATATCTGGAAGCGCTGCCCTGGTAGTTCCGTGGCCGCAGTAGGGAACGTCACATGCATGTTCCACTGGTGTCAGAATAGTGTCCAAGGCTATGTTGATGGAATGGCCGCTGCTGGCTCGCACGTACTGGCCGTCTGATGAAACTTCCAGGCGCTCCTTCTGCATGGTGCCGGCTATCCATCTCACGTAGTTTGAGTCGAAGTGTTGGAAGTCTTCTAACTGTCTGATGTCTCCCAACCACACCCATCCACGCGTTGTCATCGGCAGGGAATAGTCGTGACGCAGGGCTCGCACGAGACGTCTGGAATCTGAGGATGACTAAAAAAGAAAATGTATCAATGTGTGTTAGTAAAGTAAAACGACTATAAAAATTACACGACGGGTATGCACCGAATAGGACGGTCAGTGACAGTATCATAAAACTTTGATCAAATCCCAAGATTTAGTTATTTGTCCAATACTGTCTATAACAACTGTGACTGTGAACGAGGTAACAAAATGTTTCTATTCCAATTAAATGTGAATATCAGGTAATGTCTGATTACTACTGAGATATATGGACGGACATGCAGACAGACCAACGCTGGACAAATTTGTCTTATACGAAACGTATGTTATCCGCGTAATTTGGAATAAAACAGCCAAAGATGACACAAAGCGATATGGAAATTGATTTTTTTTCTCCAATCCAAAGAAGTGTTGGTGGGAAACTGTTAAAAGATTATGATTAGAGAAATCCAACAAAAGCTAGAATTCAATCCAACTCTGGAAAATGTTCTTTGCAAACAACACAACAACAGATTAAAATGTACATGAAATACAAATTATCCTAAGGCTTCTTACCATCCTTAAATTTTATACATCTAAGAACTTTATAATTCAACCAACCCCACTCAACTGGTATTATAAACACGATGTATCCCTCTACAGTACCCAGATTTTCAATATGGTAATCGATAGAGATCAAGTACACTCCAGTAGGAGGGTCATGGGGCCTTCCCTGAAAAATTTGTTTTATAAATAATCACTGAACTTTGAACAACCATTTTATGTAACATCAAAAATAAATTAGAATAAATTTAAGAACATTATTTCACAACAAAAATATTTAGATTTGGATAGTATGAGATACTTTCAAAGTAAGCATCATGCAGTCATATGTAGCACAATACATTATGCATACGCATGTGTAGGTATCAAAAACTCCGAAAGGTAACAAAAGGTTCCTTAAAACATATAATAGAATATGATCGGACAAAAATTCGAAGGACATGAACTGACCTTCGTCGAAAGTAAAAAGTAAAAAACAAAATATACATAAGATGGAAAACTGAGGGGGGGGGGGGGGGGTGTTGTTCTTCCCAAATCTCCCTTAATCCGCCCTTGTAATTAATTCTACGTTAATTCGTAGATATGGACACACCCTGTGTTAAACAAGAGAAGAACGAACGTTGTAAATGATGAAGATCAAATGAACAATACATCTAAGTGAAATATAAATATATTTGATATCTAAGTTTTGCGTACATGTTTTGAGCATTTGTGCATGGTATGAAATAAACTTTAATCCTTATAATCATAAATACATAACAAAGATTTATTCACTTTCTACATGTTAAGATCTGGTTTCATTACACACATATACATATATATATATAGAGAGAGAGAGAGAGAGAGAGAGAATTTTTTATGTACTCCCAAGCCAGGGCGATGTTAGGTAGATGTTTGTTGTCAGCTATCGGTTGTTTATGATTAATACACTCCCCGGGGCGATTACTGTCACCTGTTTCGGATCGTGCGAGGTGTGTTAATTGATTAATTGATTGCATCGAAAAATGCCAATATACATGGCTTTATTGGGTTTCGGTCTGTATTCAAGATAAGGTAAATCATCATATTGATATTATGAGCTTGGAAGACTTCCTCAGTATACACCTTATAAATAATTTCTGTCTGCAGTATTACCTTTGTAAACCTATCAATCACTATTAACAAAAACTTATTGCAAAATTCAGATTGTCCTGACATGATTTAACTACAGAGCGTGGCAGATATCACAACATTGATAGAAACCAACATATTTGTATTTTTTGTAATTCATAGATGATATTGAGGACATCTGATGTGTGCGGCATACAAAAACAAATGAATTGAACTGAATTTAAATTGACACAAAGTCATACACAAGGTACTCCATTTGCCAGTTCTGGTCCAATTAAAGGCATATACATACATACGTGTATTACATGATTGTCCAAATATTATGGAATAAATGCTAACTTGCATAAAAATTACTTGTATTTGCAATTTATTTTGAATAAATACTGTTTAAACTAACCTGCATAAAGAAAATCAGTTCATATAAGTTAGGATGACTGAGCATTAAATAATAATACTTTCATTAAGCTCTTTCCTAGGGTAACTGATATATACTTGCTATATTGTCCCTAATTGCTTGAAATTTTCCTTCAGTACATTTTGCGCAGAAAATATTGAACACTACTTTTGAATACATAGAAAGAAAAATTAAGTTTTGGTCATTTTAACAATATGTAAATGAAATTACACCCTAAGGAAAGCCTATTATAGGCTGAAGACATATTTGGTCACTTTAGAACATAAGTATACAAGTAATAATTTTAAAGTGTGAAAATTAACAGAAAATATCACACTCACCTTGTAAGACATGATGCAAAGCAATTATTTCTAAGTTCGTGTCGAAGGAATATCAGTAACAAATGGCAGTTCTATTCGGAATATGGTCTGAAGACGATGGTACACCGTATATGTACATGTCTTAATTGTAATATTCAACCAATGACAATATTACATAACGGATTATGCAGTAATTAAATCATGTAATTAGCCCAGAATTATTTATTGCAATGCTGTGATTAGCTAAAGATAATTAGCATCAAAGAGAACGCTTTAAAATTAGTAGCCTACAATTATCTAATTATCACCGCTTAATTGCCAAGAATTTCTGGAATGTGTAGTTATCTATCTTAATGTTTGACCAATTGCATCGACGTTATTATAACGGTTATAGAAATTTCTTTAATGTGATTGACCTCTTAGCCAATCTGATTGGATATTAAGGCCAAATTACATAGCTATTAAAAGAGCATTCCTCAATCTGTCCTTCATTACAATATCGATTTCATGCGCTGAGGTCTTATTGCTGAGTTAACAAACGATTTTATTGTTGTAATTTTGATTTATAAATATTCGTTTCAGATATGTCCACCAGGATTGATGTCATTGGTCATTCCTTTGTACGACGGCTCCAGGAGTGCATTACCAGACGTGCAGTGCCAGAGGGGATGCCCGAAAGCCCCTTTTATCCCGACTTCGGTCTTGTCGGGATGCAGGTAAGGTTGCATGGGTATTGTCCAGATGGCCGGAATCTTAGTCGTATTGAACATGCTGTATTGTTGACGCGCTCCCACCTAATGCAGAATTACTGTGTAGATCCTCCGTATGCAGTAATTGTGCACGTAGGCGGGAACGACGCTGACAGCAGCATGTTCAATTTAGACTGGTATCTGGCCACCTTGGATAATCTCCTTGGAACCCTTCTTTCTTGCAGCGTAACCCGCATCGTGGTGTGCTCGGCACTGCGCCGTTCCCAGCGTCCTCGTGGTTTCCTGTCTTACGAGGCAAACCGTAAGGAGATTAATCAGTCCGTTCGTCGATTGGTGTCCTCGGTGTATCGACGGCACGTCTATTTCTTTCAGTGGGACGACCGTCGGTTCACCGAGCACCTTTGGTCTCGTGATGGGGTCCACTTGAATGTGCGAGGGATGGTGCAGTACTACCATCAGATGCGGGTTGCCATGATGCTGACCCCTTCCATGCCCTTCACCGCTGTGTCTCTAGGGAGACACCGCCATCGGCCAAGCCGACGACGAACACGAGAAGACCGCAGGTATAAGTATGTCCCGTATTAACGTTCATTGAAACACTATATGTAAAATGACCTGAATTTTAACTAAACATCAGAAGTAAATTAATTTTTTATATAAGCTTCCTTCTTATTCAATTGTTGATTTTTTTTTAAAAAAAGTTTAATTTCACCGTCTGAATTTTGAAAATGAACTGGCTTTCCATACATATCACCCTACATGTATATTGACTCCTACATTGCTAATCGTCAAATCATTTATAAAAAGTTCATACTTTATATATATTAGTTATATACAAGTTATATATATATATCAGCGTCATCTACAAAGTTGACAAAATATTGTCGTATAAACACGAAGCCGTATATTTCATCATGTTCGGCCTGAAATGCAGGTTTGCCGTTTCGTATAATATACATCATGTTCGGCCTGAAATGCAGGCTTGCCGTTCCTTATATTTCATCATATTCGGTCTGAAATGCAGGTTTGCCGTTCCGTAAGATATACATCATGTTCGGCCTGAAATGCAGGCTTGCCGTTCCATAAAATATACATCATGTTCGGCCTGAAATGCAGGCTTGCCGTTCCGTATATTTCATCATGTTCGGCCTGAAATGCAGGCTTGCCGTTTCGTAAGATATACATCATGTTCGGCCTGAAATGCAGGCTTGCCGTTCCGTATATTTCATCATGTTCGGCCTGAAATGCAGGCTTGCCGTTTCGTATAATATGCATCATGTTCGGCCTGAAATGCAGGCTTGCCGTTCCTTCTATTTCATCATGTTCGGCCTGAAATGCAGGCTTGCCGTTTCGTATAATATGCATCATGTTCGGCCTGAAATGCAGGCTTGCCGTTCCTTATATTTCATGTTCGGCCTGAAATGCAGGCTTGCCGTTCCTTATATTTCATGTTCGGCCTGAAATGCAGGCTTGCCGTTCCGTACGATATGCATCATGTTCGGCCTGAAATGCAGGCTTGCCGTTCCGTATATTTCATCATGTTCGGCCTGAAATGCAGGCTTGCCGTTCCGTATAATATGCATCATGTTCGGCCTGAAATGCAGGCTTGCCGTCCCCTACATTACCCTTAAGTTGCACTGAGATATGCTATAGGCTTAATTCTCCTTTTGCTTTTGTTTGATAGTAATCTCTGCTAATGCATGGACGAGGTTTGCACCTGACCGGTAGTTTGCATGTTATTGGGTTTGATTGCTTTATCATTTTGTCACTGTACATTGTCTGTTACTTCATAACTTAAATGTTTTGTTAGGCTTTTTTTTTTTACTTTTTTTATGTATTTTGTTACTTTTAGTATTATTTTTTTCGATAACTTTCAAATTTATTTCTGGCTTTTCATATAATGACATGCATAAGTTTACTTTTATCTAAAGACTTATTTTCTTATCAATATTCATGACATTCATTTTTTCTTTATAATTTTAGTCCTTTTTTATAATGTTTTGAAGAAGATATGACAATGTTGTCGAATTTTTATTCCTTTCTCATTCAATTCAGTCTCTCATTCATTTAATCATTCATTAAGAATGTATTCATTTGTCTACTTATTTTCTTTATATCTTTGATTTATTTATTATCCCCCATCTCAATTTGTAATTTTTACATGTTAATTTATCGTTTGGATTAATGTGAATGACATTTAAATCATAACCTTCTTTCCAGTATTTTATTTTTAATTCCTTTATTTAATATCTTCAAAATCAATTGTAAATTTCATATATTTTAATTTCTCTTCATTCCATTTCTTTGTTTTCATGTTTCTATTCCTTCTTTCTATTTTTATTTTATTTTATTATTATTATTTTTTTATTTTTTATTTTATTTATTTTTTTTTCTTTTTTTTTTTTGGCTCTTATAGAGGTGGCCTCCACGTGGCAAGAGCTGGTAACGTTGTTGAGAACAAAATAAAAACTTTTTTCTCAACAACGGCTGACAACCTCTGCATAGGTGGGTCTAGAAGTTTTTGAAAGGGGGGGGGGGGTGTAGTCTCCTAAATCTAATGCTTTCCACTATTAGGACCACACAGGGGTGATGTCGCATCACTCAACAGCAGTCATGCTAAAATAGCCTGGGGCAGCTAGGGGAAAGAATATTACGCCCGGGGTTTGTGTGTGGGTTTAATGGCTATATATGACTTTAATTATTGATTTGATATTTTTTGTATCCTATTGGGTATGAATTTTAACAACATTTATACTATTTAATCAGGAATGACCAAAAAATAAATGAATAAATAAATAACTAAACGTACTGATGAATGAAATCATGATGTTACAGTGCTGGTTTTTATGGGAATAGGATAGGTTTTAATAAATCTGAGAATGAACGTTTTTAAAAACAAATAATGCAATATAAATTATATCAATATGTTTCTTTGACTTCATAATCGACTGCATACAATTGCAGTTGTACAGAAGGGGCGTCCCTCCATGTACATGTATATTTACGTGTTGTTCTACACATCATGTCACATGTGCATCTACTAGAAAATTTTCTACATTTCAAAGAACAACAATTTAATTGCTTTGCTTGTTAAGGTCATTACAAGTGTACATAAAAATGTATATTCAAAAGAGCAACATTATTCCCAATAACTAATAACAGTTTCACGAATACATTTACGATAGGTTTAGTAATTCGTGATAAAACATGCAAATATTGATACTGATAGGATACAAATACTATTGAATTAATTAATAAAGTATATATATAACAATAAAAACCAACAAACAATCTCTCGGGCATACCTTTTTTCCGGGCTGCGTCGGGCTGTTTTTAGTATGACCCCTAAATAGTAAACATGGCCGAAAATTACATTTTTTCTGTCCCAAGGGGGTTGCAACCCTCACCCTAGATCCGCCAATGCTCTGATTCATAGAATATTAATGTCAAATTGTCAACGACTTTACATTTCACCATGTATACATGTATTAGTATAATCACACTACGGATCCCGATCCAATATGGCGGCGCTCAGTAATTGGAAATCACCGGGAAACTTTGTGAGCCTATAAAATCAAAACTACTCAATATATTTGGATGAAACTTGGAAATTTATTAGATATTATCACAATCTATCTCCGGATGCCCTTTACAACCCCCCAACCCTCGTACATTTTTTCCGGACTTCTCCGGACTTCTCCGGACTTCATTTAGTAGCACCCCAAAAACAATAAGCAGCGAAAATTTACAAATATGTTAAGTTTAGTTTATATTTTAAATGAGATTTCAATCTACACATGTACTAATTTTGAATAGACACCGCTTTTACTTTCCCTTTCGTAATCGACACAGTAAGCAGTCTGCTTGGATACTGCGTGTATTAGTTTAACAAGTGTCAGTGTCTGCGTCTGAATTGATAATACAAACAAGTAACACACTTTCAGTATGGCAGAAGCAATTGAGAAGGAAATTATAGAGATTGATGGCAGTGTCTTAGAAGGGGTATGTAAAGTAAACTTAAAACAGTGGTCAACAGCTCACCAGGTACCTTGCACTGATTTATTATTAGTAGCTTCAATACATCGCCCTAACACACTTGTTATTATTTGGTAGGTATATGTATATGTAGGGTATATCCTGTTATTTGCCCCGCTCTCTCTAAGCATTTTTACAATGTCTCGTTTTCTTCGTATAATATATACAGCAAATGGAAATTAATAAAAAGTTTGCAAACATGCTTTTTTAGTCAAATAGACATTAATCATTGCATACAACATACACCCATCACCACAACTGATTTTTGGGTGGGAAATCACTGCAACCCACCGCAAAATAAGATTGTGGTGGATTTTCAAATCCATTGCGACCCACCGCAATTTTTACTGTCGTGACAGGAGATTGAATTGTCCAGCAGTTGTTCATTATCACCGCAGGCACTTGAAGAGAAAAACGCGGCGGGCCACCGCAATCGTTATCATCATTGCAGAATCTTGTATTGGAATACCTGTGATACATCGTAATGTTTCAATAACCATACTTTAAAATTTGTCGAGCCCTTTTTATATTCCACTTACGAGAGCTAGGGGTCTATTGAATTTAATGTATTGACATAAGTATCTTATATTTTGATGTGAAATGCTCTCTATATACAATACCTTTAAAAGTTATTCGTTAGTAAAAAAGAATATTATACACAATTGCATTAACTTTAAAAGAGTAATATGTTACAACAGTTCGAACACTGTCGCTCATAATGTATGCAATATTACTTGTATATAAATTAATGAACAGATCTTTTATTTTATTGTGATGAATTTGGAAATGCTATCTTAGTAAAAAAAGGAAAGCAGAAATCATATCTTGCACAGCGGGTATGTCTTATGAATAATGTACAAAAGTAGTGGTCATTAATTCGACAAGTAATGTATAGAATAGGTCATTTCCGATTTTCCTTTTTTTTTTATAATAAAATCTTAGAATTTATGTAGAAGTATACTGGCGAAGGATCAGTCCCCGACTAAGACCAGTTTCCGGCTACTACATTATCAAGGGTATTCAAACCATGAATTCATATGTATTCTGCGTATTGCAGACAATCACGTGAAAAAATCTTATAAAATCACGTTTCAAAAGACAAAAAAAAAAATAGTAGCCGGTAAATGGTTTAGCCGGTAACTGGTACACTACCAGTATGTCCGTAGGCACACGATATGAAAGAAATTCTTTAGAATTGAATTAAACAAAATGATTTCAAGGGAAAAAAAAGAAAACCCAGGACTTATCTTGCTTATACGTCCTTGACAAAAAAAAACCAAAACAAAATAAAAAAATAAAAACAAACAAAACAAAAACATTAGAGAAAACAGTAATATCTACTCAAACACAACGCAAATTTACTCTTTTATTTGAAAAGACTGAAATTCAATTATTGAAACGTGATTGTCTCTTCGTAGTCCTCTGAAAAGGGGGGTGGGAGCGTATCATATGCTAGACTGTTGATATATCAATAGAATAATAATTTAATAGAATTCAAATGAAAATTCCCCCAAAAATTGTATCTATATGACTAACCAAGGACTTATAAACAATATAAGTCCTTGAACTTACACTGCACAAAATTATTATTAATTTTTACAAACTTGAAAACGAATATTGAGATTTGTGACGGCAAAAATATCTACGCTGATTTCTCTACACATTCCAACACCATATGCTACTTTGAACAGGCATAGAACAATCTTTAAGGTGTATATATTGAGACCGATGGTACCCAAGTTTGAGACCCATTGATAACTCGTTGGTGCCCAGTCATTCTTATTAGACAGTAAAACTGATATCTCGTGTTAAGGTTGACTTGGCATGTTAAGATCCTCACTGCATCGGGGGCGTCCATTACAAAGATCCAGATTTCTGTATATTGAATTATACCAGAGATTTAGGCTACTAAAAGTAGTCTGTCTCTGATTAGACAGTTGCCACCATACAAGAATAATAAAATCAACAAATAAGATACTCTAGAGACATAGTCTACTGAGCTGAAAGTAGTTTTTCCATCTGATGTATATTAGGATTATTTTTTTTAATTTAGGATATGAATGTCCCTGATTGTGATTTTAAATGAATGTTGTATTATTCCAATTTCACTTAGCATGAAGAGCGAAAGAGAGAGATCACTCAGGAGAGAGAGAGGATTTTTACACCAGTTATCAAATTTTGATGCATTTTAACAGAGACATATACACGTATGTGTATATGTCTCTGATTTTAAACACAATCAAACCTACTTGGGGTTTACTGTATAAATGTCGGTACATGTACATTGTATTGATAAATTTATTAATGTTATTAATCATTTTGGTGTATTTTCAAAAAATATTGTCGAGGTCTAAAGTCAAAATTGTTTTTAATGAAAACAAAATAATATGATTTTTTTCTTTGAAATGAAATCATAGTCTTTTATATGAGATTGACTTTTGACTTTATAAAATGTCATGTCTTTTTATCCTCGTATAATATCAGCAGACAGTGAAGGTCAGGAAAAAATGGCAGAAAAGGAGTCGAAAATGTTTTGTTAGTGCATGAGTTTTGTCATAAGATTGAAATTGTTCTATATATAAAGGGTTAACCATGTACTGTGTCAACTTCACGTATTGTGGTCTACTGTAACAAAAGTAGTTTGCCAAAAATCTCAAATAACGTCCGGAACTGTTACTAGCCCTGTATTCTATATACATGCATATACACAAATAAATTTAGAACTAATAATGGAAATATTACTATATTCTTGAAACATTCATTTGATACTATCAATAAACAAGAATTCTGGTTGTTCCAGTATTCTTAATGATTTAAGTATATTGGAATAATACTGGAAATTACTTATCATAATGAGGGCAAATAATGAAAGAGGATTCCAACTTCTGAATGGTATTAAAGCAAGTATATACATGTATCTGTATTTCTTCCACATATTTTATTGCTCACCATAGGGAAATTTTGCTTGTGTAAAGCTATGTAGAGACCAATTTACTTGTATCTGAAAGATAGCTTGTGTGGTAATTTTACCCATTTCACTGTGGTACCCTTGAAGTATGAAATGTGACTGAGTTTTTCCCTTGATCGATATCTATCTTTGAGATTCAGGGAATATTTATGGCAAGTTTGGTCAAGAATGTAATCATCAGTAAATGGCTGAGATATAACCAGGAGATCAAATTCAACGATGGTACCATGTGACCTTGAAACAAGACGTGAACTTGTGTCAAGGTCATGAGACACCTTTAGTAGATGAGGAAGATGTTTTGTAATGTACAGTGAAGATTGATTGATAATGGCTGTTATATAGTCTGATCACAAGGGATATGTGACAGGAACCTGTAAAATATTGTGTTCTTTTGTTCCAGATTGGGACCCCTATAAAGTTTGATGTGAAGTCATGGGAATGTTGCATATGTGTGAAGTAATCATGAAGTGACATAAAACAATGATCAATCAATCAATCAATCATAGGCATGGTGTTCACATAGAAATATTCTGATTTGTATTTCATTCTTACTACAGTGCACTTGGCTGAAGTACTCTCCACTGAATTTTACCCTGAAGTAGACAATTATACTGTGTTATTGTGCATATCTGATGATATTGATAAAACATAAAGACAAAGAAATTTTAAGATGATATAATGCTATTTGAGTACACAATAGAGTCAACTTTTCTCATTTTCAGGGTGGACAAATTCTCCGTAACTGTGCAAGTCTCAGCTGTCTCCTCAATAAACCAATTAAAGTGCGAAATATCAGAGCAGGCAGAGCTAAACCTGGCCTCAGGTAAGATGTTCCACGATACTGTAAGGCTTCATTACAATATATTTGTCTTTTGGACTCATCTTACACTACTGAACTTCTATGAAAACTATGAACCTGAGCATGTAAACTTGTTCATGCATTTGAAATTTTCAAAGAGATTATTTTACTGTAGAGAAAGTTTCCAAGTTTAGTAATAAGAACTTGTTATACTCTGAAATGTCATTGTTTTTAATGAATTAATTCTGTTTATGCATACCAATAATTAAAACTGGTGTTGATGTAAAATACAAAAGTAACTGCTGTTATATGACTATGGCACTAACAACAATACACCAAGGTGGACATTCATGGACCCCTGAAATTCAGAGGTGAGACCAGATGCCCAGGAGGAGTGAGCATCTCCTGTTTGGCTAGCTACACCTGCCGTGAATGCCCTGACATACAAACGAAAGAATTTGAAAGCATAGATCCCTTTGGATGTAATTTCTCGTGATGCATGTATGATTTTTGGCCTATTATTTTAGAGTTTAATTGCCGGTCAAATATGATTAAAAGCAATATTATATATTGCAGGACCAGCATAATACTAGATTTGGACAGTATACAATTTATCAAGGCCTCTTTACTATATCTACTATTTATCTACTTCCAGTTTTAAAACTACAAAAATAACTAAAGAAACTCATTCACTAAAGAAAAAGCTATATTATGCAGGAATAAACATTGCCGATTTATGAATTAAGATACACACTTGTATTTCATGTATTTTCAGACCCCAACACTTAACCGGATTACAGTTAATTAGTAATATATGTGATGGTAAATTAGATGGTGGAATTGTTAACTCTACAGAGGTGACCTTTCACCCAGGAAAGGTCAAATCAGGTTCATATACTGGAGATACAAAGACAGCAGGGTCAGTGTCCTTTACACATAGCAATTTGGTTTTGGTCAGTAGTGAAATTAGAGTGTCAGGTTGTGTTAAATGCATATGAATAATGCCAAAGATTTTCATATTGATTATGATATGTTTTGATATATGTTTGTGAAAAGGAGACAAAGTATAAATGATATGTTAGATTGCAGTACACAGACTAGTTAAGCTGTTGATATGATGGCATAATGACATTACAAATTAAAGCACCATGTTTTAAAGAATTGAATATTTTAATCGTTGTCAATATTGATTAATGGTCTAATGAAGTGGACATCATAGATCATAGTATATCAATTGTTATACTTGTATTATGATATGTTATGGATGCACATACTGCCATGCTATTCAGTATTGTGTAAAATAACATATATTTTATTTTGTGATTAATAAGAAGTATGAAAATGAAGCAATTTTCAAATTTGAAGCTTAGGTATATATATAAATGTAAACTGGAGATCATACTGATAAGGCACCTCTCTATTCTCTGCTCTTATGAAAAGATTGAAATACAATCTTTGCTTCTGCTTCCAGGAGTATTTGCCTTCTGATGCAGGCTGCCCTTCCTTGCTTTATATATGCTGATGATGAAGTCAATCTCAAACTTTTAGGAGGAACAAATGCTGACATGGCACCGCAGATAGATTTTGCTCTTATGGTAGGGCTCACTTCTGATCAAGTATTGTATTTATGATTATTGAAGATATTTGATACTACATATAAATTAGAGACTTTGACTTTTAATACTTTTCCATATTGAATTTGGTATTTTTTGCCCATGATTGCAAGAATTGGTATGCTTTGTATATATTTCATACTATATTTTTGATTTCAGGTGTTTTTACCTATTGCTGCTAGATTTGGTATGCATTTTTCTGGAGAAATAATAAGAAGGTAAAACTTTTGCATTTTTCTGGAGAAATAATAAGAAGGTAAAACTTTTGAAATTTATGAATACATTTATAAAGTTTGTATTATGTAGATCCAAACTTTGATATTTTTTAAAGGTGGAATTGATAAGTTATTAGTGTACTGTGGAGAAGATAACAGAAAACTAGCCAATAAAAGTTACCATTTTGTGATGCAGCATGTTTTAATCAAATCTAGATTAGAGTGAAAAAGGGGGAGGGGATAATGAACACAAAAATCGGTGACACTGTTACCTAACCTGTGACCTTCATGTTTAAAATTGCCTCAACAATGAGCTTTGCCGTCCATTAGGAGGTGCTTGTGTACTATGAGTTAGAAATGATGTTGAACGTTAGTAACCTTATGAAGTCATAAAAGCGTTTCATTGTTCTTTACGTCATTTTTGTGGGAATACGTTTTATTTCCTCCCTTAACATTAGGACTGCAGTTAATCGCGGCAAAGTCCATTGTTGACTTAAAGATACCAAGTCTTTATTTTAATGCCCTACAATGTATATTGTCAGGGCATATAATTTTTGTCTTTCCTCCTATGGGCCAGCAAGGCTAATTCAGTTAGGTGCTTAGTTTGTGACCCAGAAGTCCCAGGTTTGAGTCCAACCAGTTGCTTGTCATTGTTTTGTCCTTCACATGAGATAATAAAAACCAAAAACTCGTGTCATAATAGGTGTGGCATGTAAAAGATCCCTCAGTGCACATTACAGATCTCATACATATTCGGATCAGTCCATTTTATAGATCCAATTTCTGTGTATTGCATCAGACAAATGCAGTCACCATATAAATGCAATAATCTTGACAACAATACCAGTACTCAAATAAAAATCCTTCCTTTCTATTTTGTAATTAAGCTAATTTTAAGAAAAATATAGTTAATATTTTCATACACATGATATATATTGGTGAAAGTATCACCGGCAAGCAGCAACTTGATCTTCTTTTGTCTTGACTTCACTTTTTTTTCGATTTTGCATTAATTCTATTTTGGTAATTATCTCAAAGGTTTTCATTCATAGAACATGAGAGTCAGCCATGTTTCTATCAAAGTATTACAACCAGAATTTTGTGATTTTTAATGAAAACTTGGCATTCATGCTTTATGGACATGTTTATAGTTTATATGCATATTTTAAAGATACATATTCATATTAGTTATAGCACTTGAGCATATTGTTTGGTTTTAAATATTATGAATAGATTTGACAATTATCTTTTGCAGAGGATTTTATCCGAAAGGTGGTGGAGAGGTACAGGTGAAATCTCTTCCCAGTAAATGTCTCAATGCAGTAGATCTAACAGAACCTGGTGAACTTGTTAAAGTTTCAGGACAGGCTTTCATATCTGGTGTTCTACCAGTTAAGGTAAAACAATTGAATTAATTAGGAAATAAAGCTTCATATTACTGATCCTTGTTAACAGATATTTGAAGCTTTATCAGAAAGAGTTGGAGCCCATATAAATGCAATTCTGTACTTATTTTTCATAATATTATTTTTTTGTTGTTTTCTTTTTTCACAGCATGCATGTTTTGTAATGCCATACAGTATTTTCATATTCCATTCAAGTAAATACTGATTTTAGTATTTTGGAAACATTTCATGTTAAATGTAGTTATATTTCTTTTTCTAGGTTGCAAAATTCATGGCACAAAGTGCAAAAGACACTATAAACAAAGTATACCCAGGTATACCTGTAAATATTGAGATCAGACAGGACCCATCAATAGGAACTGGAACGGGTATAATGTACGCTTTAAAAATGTTGAATGTTGAAAATGTTGATATATATTAATACCAATATATATATATTTATACATATATATGTGTGTGTGTATATGTATGTCTGTCTGTCTGTCTGTCTGTATTACATGAAAAATATGCACTGGTATATATAATCCTGAGTTTTAGTTCTTAGTTTAATTATTGGCTGCATTACGAAGCAAAATCTGGTCTATGAAATGGTGATGTCTGTCTATCTGTCTTCATCAACAATTTGGTTTAGCTCTTGCGTTTAAGTTGATTGCAGGAAGACCATCAACAATAACTCTTGCAAACTTCACATATAGATAGACCTTGATGAGCTCCATCCATTGAAATCTTTGTTTGTGACCTTGATGTAGAAGGTTCCCAGTTTCAAGGTCAAATGTGTAATTGACTGTTATTCATTTACAGAAAGACTATGAGAGTTATGTCTTTCAAACCTCACACGTAGATTGACTTTGATGAGCTCTATTCCTGATGATTTTCTTTTGTGAGTTTGACCTTGAAGGTTCCCAGTATCAAGGTTAAAAGCATATTTAAGTTTAGTTCAGTGACAGAAATATCATGACAAATTTTTCAAACCACACACATAGATAGACCTTGATGGCTGTATCCCAGAATGACTTTTGTGACTTTGACCTGAAAGGCTTCTTCTTTCAAGATCAAATGCATAATTATTCTCCCCACAACGAAATTAGACCATAAGAATTAGATCTTTCAAATCTCACATTGTGCTGTCAATCAATACCGGTAATTGTCAACACTTCGTAATATAATAATTCTTCTTTGACCTTCTAGTAAAATTTAGAGGAAATAATTTTGAGGAAATAATAAATTGTACTTTGTTATATAATAGGGTCATAGGAGAGACAAGTAATGGTTGTTTACTTGCTGGGTCAGCACTGGGCAAAAAAGGTGAGTATTTCAACATTTTATTATTAATCATAATTCATATTTTTTACATCTAGAAACATAATCAACCAAAAGTAAAATGATCCAGCATGTTGATGATTTGAAATACTGTTACAGTACTGAATTATTTTAGCAGAAACAGTTAAAAGAAGTAGCTACATTACGGAGATTGCAGATTGTCCAATTCTCTGCGTATTTGACTTTGATTTTGATGCAGAAAATCGCGTTCACATCACTGCAAATCATCGCACACCACTTCACCGCCACGATGTTCAATCACAGTGTTTCACTGCAACATTGCATTTGATTGCGGCTATACGTCGTATAACTATTAAACATACATTTAAGCATCTTAAAATCTTGTCTAATAAGGTGTAGCACGAGTGGTTTTGCTTGAGGGCTATTTGTTTCACACCATTTTTTTCCCTAAATTAAATGCATCATTACTTATCTTAGTGCAAGAGTCATTCTAAATTCTTTTGAAAATGATAGATTAAGTATGAGAAATATATAGATGAGAATACATGTATCTAAATTTAGTGGTGAACGTTCGTAATGACATTTACATAAACATATTTTTTTTTCCAAATAAGTGTTTGAAATTACCAAACAATGAAACGTCCAGCATATTAGAAAGAAATTACGACTGTAGACGAAAGCTTAAACTGAAATCTGGAAGCTAAGCCACATCTATGAATCAGTCTTGACTTTGATTTGACACCCATCAAAGAAATGATCTAAGCCATTCTCATAATTCTCTCGCGATTTCTCTATTGCAAAAAGCAACCTGATTAAAAGCATATCTATTTATTCCGTATTTACTACATATATGCAGAATAGATAGAAATCCTTTCAATCAGATTGTCGTCAGAGTGAGCTTAAACCCTTGTTTAACAAAATTGTCAAAGGTTGTTTTTTTCTGTTCGCTTTTTTATTCTATAATACTTGCCTTTATATTCCTATCTGATTTTTATGCAAGATCACATAAAGCTGATAAGAAATATAACCTGAGGCAATAATTAGTGTAGGGCATCTAAAGGAAAACATTTAGCTACGGTTTACACATTCGTAGATAGTAGGGTCACTGTGGATTGCCGCAATGCTGTGGTGATTCACCATGATTGTTGTGGTGATTTGTGGTGATTCCATGTTAACGATACATCAGAGCAAAGATCATGGTGATTGGTGGCCAAGACATAAAAAAACATGACGGCAATGACACGACAACTGGACAATAGCCGTTCTCTGTAGTGTATATGTAACTCGTTTTGTGTTCATCATTCATTTACCTTAAAAGATGTACATGTATAGTTTTACCATTAATGAGAAAAGTGTAAAATGAACAAAATTCAAATATTACATTATAAGCAGGTATTATGTTTACCGTTTTTGCTTACAATATAACCAAATATTGTATTTACTGTTTTTGCATACATTATGGCAGCACTAGACATACATGGTTTACATTTTGACATGCTGTTCAGGTGAACTCCATCACTGTAGACAAATTAAGGTTAGCTTTGCCTTTTTTCAAAGCATTACATATATTAGTTTTGACCAAGAATCCATCCACATCATCAAAATTCAAACCTGTGAAATTCCATTTGGTTATATATACCCCATGTAAAGGATCATACATGATTGTATTAAAACAAGAAAATTGTGTATTTGGCAATAGTGAACGAAGATGATTTGTATTACAAACTGAAATGTACAGGTATTCATAGAGAAATACATTTATCCATATTTTTCACTATTGAAATTCATGCACAAGGTGATCTCATAGTAAAACACATCTATCTAGTGGTACTTGTGACTATAAAAAACAAAAGTAATCTTAACAAGTTAGTTTTATCTGTTATATAATTGTCAGGTGTTCCTGCAGAAAAAGTAGGCAAAGAAGCTGGTGAAATGTTACTTAATAATCTTGACCATGGTGGTGGTGTGGATGATTTTCTGCAAGATCAGATCATCATCCTGATGGCACTCGCAAAGGGAAAATCAAAAGTATTGTGTGGACCTCTGTCTTTACATACTGAAACTGCTATACATGTGGCTAAGATAATGACTGAAGTAAGTAATTCCTCAGCATATATATTTACTGATTTTTACTTACATTTAATTATGCAATTAAAAGGATGATCGAGGGGCAGGTTGGTCTAGTGATATATCACTTGACTCCAAATCTGAATTGCCGTGATGTTTTTGGGTGATCTGTGGTGATTTATCATCTTGTGCCTCCCTCTTTATCCTTGTGACGGTATACGTTGGTACGTAAAAGATTTCTCACTGCTTCAGGTTAGTCCATATCATAGGATAGAATTATAGAGTAGTGCTCAAGGCAGGTGCCACCTCCATATAAAAGTGCAGTAAGCTTAAAGTGGCATAAAACAGTAACAAACAAAAAGAATGAGAAAATGTATGGTATGTGGAATGCAAGATTAATTTAAAGTTGGTTTTAGAATTCCAATTAAACATGTAAATACAACCTCCAGAATACTTCTGATCAATTTTAGGAGCCTTGATTAGTATGAAAATACATACACATATGTATACTTTATGTGTGATTTGAAAAATGAGCATCTCTCCAATATTTTGCTCCTTTCCACAGCTTGATCAATAATCATGTACATTTTATTATCTTTCCCTCCTAAACATTCCACTAAGTTTGTTTGTCTATTCATAGGTACATGTATATGATCCACAGTTTGTCCTGTTTATAGAACAATCATTGATTTAACCATATCATCTGATTTCAGTATATTATATAGAAACATCATGATTACCTTATACATATTCTTAAAATTAGAAATGAAAAGAAGATTGTATTCTTTCTGTAATTAGTATCACTATCTAGAGAAGGAATTACCAGTGATGCACTCGGCAGCTGTCGCTTATTCACCATATATTGTATTTTCGCAGGCAAAGTTTGAAGTTAAGGAGTTATCAAAGACCTCAACATTGATAGAATGTGAAGGAATAGGACTTGAGAATAAGTTTTTACCATGATCTCCGTTTCTACACTACCTCTTACTGCAGTGCAATACATCGGTGTCTTACTATATTAGGACAGCTTAAAAATGCTATGGAGCAATTGATAAAATGATAAGGAATATCTATGGTTAATGTAGAAGAACATGTGGTTCGTTCAGTTTTAACAATGAGGGAGAGTGAAATGTTATTTGCATTTTATATATATTTGTTAAGTTAAAATATACATAACTTATATATTCAGTGTATACATACATTTCTGTTACATGTATAATTTAAATTTCATTAGTGAAATTGCAATACCGTAAATCGCTCTTTATTCGTCGGGACTTTATTTTCATGAGGACTTCTTCTTGGGAGGACCTTATTTATGTGAGGACTTCAGTTTAGTGTAAATTGGAGATTAAAATAGGTCCTCATCAAGCCATTTTACTTGAAAATTAAAATATTACAGGTATATTGCTTCTTGCAAAAATCATGTCTTCCAAATACAGTCGGACTTTGATTTATCTAAGTGTAGGAGACTGTCGAAATTACTTCAGGTTTTGGTAGGTTCAAGTTTTAAAATATATGTGTTGTTAATTAAAACCTGGAAAAGGCAAAGGCAAGATCTGGCTTTTATATAATTGTTTTGAGTATAGTAAAAGGAATTATATATTATTAAAAGTTTATATGTTATAATAATTTAGTTACATCAAGGACTTATGAACAAGACCTTGGTTACATATTGTAAATTACTTTAATATATTATATGCCAATATTTAATGATCAAAACCAGACAAATGAATGTTACATAATATTGTAGTAATGAATAGAAATGAATTAGAAAGAGATTGAAGCATAATTTATCCTCTGGGTAAATAATAAATATACTAAATCACATCTTTACAGAAAAACTTCTTAATTGATGACTGCATACAGCACTTAACAAAATTATCCTTTATTCACCTTTTTAAGAACTTACAAATACGGTATACAATATTGTCCTTTCTTTTTTGAAATTGAACATAGGGCAAGAACACAGCTAGCTAAAGGGGTTGGTTGGGTGGTTGGACATATTATGATTCCTAATATTATGATATTATTACAGACATATATCATTGTGCAAATGCTTAAAACAGACTGGTACACATGTATGCACACAAACTGATTTTTGTAACTGTTTTCCAAACAAATTAAGTATTCCCAAAACCCTTGGCTTATTTTCAAGTTTTTGTGTGTGAAGTACAGTGCTGTTTTACTAGTGGGAACTGAAAATGTCTTGGAGTACTAGCCTCAGTAGTTTGAGTTTCAGTAGGTGGATATAATGAAATGTATATAAATGTTGTTTAGGTCTGAATGAGTAGGGACAGGCTTGGTGTAGTGGTTAAGCGCTTGGCTTGCGGTGCCGATGATCCAGGTTCGATTCCCAGGTTGCACTAAGTTTAAGAGGTTGATAACCTCCTGCTTCCATGTCGCAGTATGACTGAAATGTTGTTGAAAGTGACTTAAAACACCAATGAACCAACCAACGAACTGAATGAGTACTTCAAGTTTCCAGGGAATTTCAAATTATGGAAGTATTATTGTAAATCTAAATTAAGATTTTTGTGAAAATAAAAGCAGAATATAAGTGTTTTATGGTAAAATAAATTCATTGTAAGTACATGTACCTAGCTCAGCTAGGATATACTTAGATATATCAAATCTCTTATTTTCTGTTTCTCTATAGAAATGTAATCATATCAAAGCAATCAAGGTTTTTTTTTCATTAAAATGTAATTATATAATTTAAACTGTTAAATATTTTTTCCCCTGCATTTAATGTGAGACTTGTTAAGTCACATACTAATGTCTGTCCATCCATCTGTCCTCAGGAACTTATCTAAAGTTTTTCTCTCGAACCATCACAAGTACAAATGATTTGATGGATGTATATGAAAGGGTATTAATTGTATTTGTGCTTCTCTGTTATAAATCATTATAGAAATTATAAGCACAATTAATGGTGGTACATGAAAGAGTATCATTCGCAGCAGTGTAATTATGATTGAGATAATGCAGATCTAATGATGTTGTATGAAAGAGTATGACTTAAAAAGCTAAACACAGTGCATTCGGCCCCTTGGTGGTTATGGTTGGAATATGATGTATCTATTAGCAGTCCCTTATTTTTTGAGGATATTCAAAAAATAGAAATATACATATTTTCAATAAATTGCAAAACTAAATAATATAATGTCACAGTGGCTGTAACAACAGCATACCACAGTAGACATTCATGGATATCTGATGACAGAGGTGAGACTATGTGACCAGGAAGACTAAGCATCTCCTGTTTGGCTAGCCAGACCTACCATGCATGTCCAAAACATTAGAACAAAAATTGTTCATGAGACCCTATGCTCAGATGGCACCAAAAAAGATTCTACTCTGCATAGAAGTAATGAATATAATAATGCTGTATAGAAAGTGTCACAGCCATATAGCATTGGAACAAGGATATGATAACTGTTAAGTTAAACCCTCATCAAGTACATCAAGGAGCGAAGCCAAGATTGCTTTCATATGGAAGGTTATTTTATTATACATATTTGTCAATGTTATTGTTTTATTGGGTTTGTTTTGATAAACAATGAAGAAGCGCTTTTGCATTTAAGGCTATAAACTGGAAAATCTATAAAACACCTTATTAAAATCTGACCACTTCTGTGGTTTAGTGATTATAACATCTTTGCTTTCTTGTCCATACAAGCAGTATCCTCTAATTTCAAAGGTATTTTGTCAATATGATAATAAGTCAGTATGTGTAAATGTATATCTCAAGGAATATGGAATGACGTGTTGAAAGTATCTTTACTTTGGTATTTGTCAAGTGACATGCAAGATGTTTCCACAAATCAAGTAACATACATACACGGATGTATATTACATACCTTCACATTCCATTATTACAGTAACTCCACATACTTAACCCAAACATTGTTCTTAATCAAAGTTTGTATTATATGGGTTGACTCCGCAATTTTGAGCAGCAACACATCATATGTCGGGCATTTGATACAGAATGAAATTAATATGAAAAAGGTCTATTGTGCACTTTAAGTTTCAAACAGGATGTGGCATATTGGCGAAAGGCAGATCGTGTTAAAAAAAACCCGGGTCCCCACTTTTCCATCTGAACCTTTAGATACCCAATTAATGGCGTATGTAGGAATATGACTTGTGGTTTAACACATTGACATTGATTAATTGGGGTCGAAGGCGAACCTGTAAACGGTACCCTACATGTAGTTCCACCATTATCTTTCAGATCAAAACGCATGTATAGAATTATAATAATGGTCATTATAAATGTAGTTGATAATGATTTATTTGAACAAGTCTTTTGTATACATAACTAATGAAGAGTAATTGTTTCATTCTGGGGGATGTCAATACTGTCGAAAACTTCTGGAAATTCGTTTTCGCGTCCTGCACCTCTCACGATGGTTCTCAACAGGTTTCCCTTGCTGTACCTGAACTTTGAACATGGTTTGCAAAGCCTGTAAAGTCGTCTATGCCGACTAGGTCTGCGACACCGACGACGACGATGAAATCTGCATCTTCGCATATGACGACCTCCACGGCGACCTAATTCATCGGAAGCCACTGTTGTTGTTTCTTCGTTAAGGTCATTGTTTTCGCAAGCTGATATATCGATTCGAAGTCTCATTGTGAAACGCGGGAAAAGATGTGCATATCCGGTATCCTCCAATAAACCCGCTAAATCTTGTAATTTTTGTGGCGATGAACAGACTGTGATCTTGCGTTGTCTTCGATCATGGAATCTTTGTCTTATGCGATCATAGCGGGCGTCTCGATCTCCTATACGTCCATCCAGTCTGTGACTGAAAGAAAAAAAAAAGGAATTGTGCAAAACAGGATTACCACACATGTTAAAGTACATTTCCGTAATGAATCTTGCATTTGTAGAATGTACTAATTATTTGGACTTTTTCCATAGCGCGAAATCCAACCATCGAATAGATAGTTGGCAAGCCAATGAGGGCCAAAAATACTAAATAGTAAGTATTCGACAGGGAAGGTTTCGGAATCTTAAGATTAGATCAAGCTTATACGTGGCCAACGAGCGTCAAAGCTAATATTATTAGAATATAATATTCTGGGGGCCGTAAAAGTATAGGAACATATTTAGGGAGCGAGACCAGCTACTTCGACCCGTGAGGTATGGGGACAATTGGACACTGTAGGTATTGAGGTACAATCCAAACAGCAACACAGGAGCTCGCGCATAAAATACAAACGAGACTCCAGAGATAATTGGAAAATAGCTTATTCTAGTCTAATTGGTTTGTAACGTATAATCAATTTGCCAAGGAAAGTCCCAAGGTTTTGGATTATGATACACCGGACATCGATGGTGTCGGAAGCATAAGGCCAAATAAATATGAATTGCAATATCGATATAATTAACCCCTCACCATCCCGAGTGATTACGACATCGGTGCGGCATGCCGACATATACTGATATAGCTACGACTAATCATACATGTCAGTTAAACTAAAAGAACGGATCTTTACAGATATTTTTCAAAAATAACTGCCTAAATTTGAGAAGGGACCGTATCAAATTTTGAGCTTATTTTTCACGTCGGTGATCTTATCATGACATCCCTACAAATGGACTGATCATCAAATGTCCGACATCGCACCTTTTGGAACACTTTTTCATTATCTTTTCATAAATATATGGGACGTCATGAATTTTTAACTGTGACATCACAATGAAACTACGTAATTGGCGTTGTGAAAGTTGGATCTGGCGATCCTTTGGCTCCTAACAAAATGTAGACTTATAAATTGTCGAGCTCTTTCCTAATGATCTTCTGTTTCATTCCATGCCAGACGATAATTTGTTGTAAACATTGCGTCATTTACTCTGACGTCACTATGCTAGCATTAACGTCATAATGAAAATCCTGGCAAAAAGTAGCATGTCTGGCATAAGGCCCCTTACATTATGTTAAATTGGAAAAAGTCTATTCACCCTTCCTCGATTCATAAAAGAAAGTTACATTCAGACGATTTTCAACTGTTCTACTCATGACGTCATAAAACTGCGTTATTTGTCGGATCTCAGGTGACGTCATCACAATAAAAATTTGCGTTTTGTGGAAGGGTGAATTGACTTCGTTGTCATTTACTGCAGTCCTATTTTAAAGGCAGTAAATAAAACGTTTTTCGACAAAAATAACTTCAAAAACAAGAAAACGTTACAATGACGTCATAAACTATCACTCTTATAACCCTTAAATTCACTATAATAAAGGTTTCAGCGGCGAAGCACATTGACCCATAGGACTGGTGGAATATTTGTCGAATTTTTGACGTCACGATAAAGTTTTTTAAGATATATGTTCAAGGTATCAAGTATTGTGACGTCATCCAATTTCAGAATTTTTCGAGCGTAAGTGGAAGGTTAAATAGACCCGTTTACAATAATTGCGGAACTTCCCCAAAAACTTAGTCCTGCAGTTAATGTGAAAGGGTCTGTACTGGCTATACATCTTTTTCATGTTAATTGTCATCTCATTAAATGCCTGACATATTATGTTTTGTCGCTCAAAGTCTCACCATTCCATTATGACGTCACTATAAAGCATTAACGTCATAATGGAAATTCTGGTAAAACGTAGTTTGTGGACATTAGGTCCCCTTATATCATGAAATTTGAGTATACTACAACATAACTACGACTAATGACGTTATTTCTACGATTTATGCCGATAAAACTACGACTGGTCACAACAAAAAAGGTACTTTTTCGCCAATATACTTATATAGCTACAATCGAACACGATTTCAATACGATATGCGCTGATTGAACCTGCATAACGTTATATTCAAATGTATATTAAAGTTTTAAAAGTTTATAATGGTAAGGAATTATCAAATGAGTCAGAAGTGGAAAAGGACGGTCCAAAAACAATTCGAGTTTTCATCCATTCAAAGAATTTAAAATTGTTCCTTCAAGTGACTCCGAAGACAATGCCTTTCCTGTAGTGCTTACTAGACAATAGCACTTGTTTTGTCACTTATTATGTAAGCCATATCGTATGGTTAGCAAAATACTGGTATATATATATAGCTCAGTCGGTTAGAGGGTCGGATGCATGACAGCTAGGTGATTCGGTATCATAGGTCGTGGGTTCGAGTCCCAGACGGGGAACGAATATAAGTGAAATATAGGGTGCCTTGTTAGCTGTAGTGTCTTTGTGCTTTATATGTTTGTCTAATTTGTCTTTATTTTCTACAGGTATTTCTTCGGAGATCCAAGGTCCATAGTACTCCCAGGTGTTCCACTGATTCTATTTGTGCTTTATATATGGTATAGGAGCAAGCGATAAGAGAGACAAAAGTTAAAAGTCGACCCGAGTGAGTGCCCATCTCCCTGAATTTTAGTCAGTCAAAGAGGGCCAGGTTTGACATGGACTGCGTGTACATACTTTCGTTGAATACTATCATTTAACCCGATTTATTCCAAGAAAACCCATGACAAACTTACAATAATAAACATATGTACGGCCTTATTTTATATCTATCTTTTCATTATTTGTTATTAATAAAGCAGTTTACATACTTCTGTAAATGTTGTAAGTGTTAGACAGAGAACAGACCAAAACGTTTTGTGTGTGTTTGGGGTTTGGACCTGAGAAACCTTTTCTATGTTCGTTTCTCAAACCCCTTAACACACAAAAAGAATTTTGGCATATTCTCGGTCCAAGCAAGTATAGATAGAATGTGTGCTAATTTGACAGAGGTGGAAGAAACAAATCAAAACCGGGGGAGCCTGCATTATCTGTTTTCGGTGCCAGAGCGAAGGTTAAATTTTCGTTTGACATTATTTTGGATTTCAGTCAAAAACTGCCCCCATCCCGCCTCTCTCCCTTTCTTTACCTACGTTTGATATACTTACCCAGTTACTGACACAATCGACGCTCCAAGCAAAGCAAGTATCACAAAAGCTCCAACCAGCATCATGGACAGTCTACCACTGACTTCCTCTGTTTACCTCCCACCTTTTATATGTTCTAGCACTATGTATATGCTACGAATTGTGGTACTTGTAAATAAGAAGTTAAGTATAGTAAAATTGGGTCGAGTTTTCAGTTTGGTACAGGAAACGACCTTGATGCCTGCAGCGTTACCATTGCTATACATTTCTCCATCCATATACATCAATACATCAAGGGTGTAATGAAGTGTAGATATCTGAAAGGAGTTGTTCAGTTGTGTAAATTTGCGCGATTAATGAATTTGAGTCTTAAAGCAAGTTTTATATCACAGTATGGATGCAAGAGGTTACCAATTTCTATTAGAGTGACAAAATCCGTAATGGAATCGGTATGTTCGCATCTAAAGCAAAGTGAGAAACTATAAATCACACTTACAATTGAATTGTTAGAAACTTGACATACTGTGCACTATAAACAGACAGAAAGAGAAAGAGAGAGAGAGAGAGAGGTTTATCAAAATACTTTATACATGTTAAACATATTTCATGCGCGGATCCAGAATTTTTTGTCAGAGGGGGTCCAACCAAAAAAGGTAATTTTTTCTCTTAGACGAGGGGGGTCCAACCCCAAAAATGCCCAAATATTACCTTTTTTTTGGTAAAATTTTCGGATTCCAGGGGGGGTCCAGACCCCCCTATCCCCCCTCTGTATCCGCGCATGTATTTATATTCCTTTTGTTTAAAAGGATGGGGAAGAGGTCATTTTACACAAGAGTTCTGAAGTTTGGCTCTAAGACTGACTTGCACTCATTTTTGCTTCAACAAAACAATACATGTAGTTCTTCTGTTTATCATGCAAGTTTTGAATGTTTTCAGATGAAAAGGTTAAAATTTAGAACATACACGTTACAGATGCAGGCAGCCGGAAGAAAATAAGAAAAACATTTGCTGACCTTCTCTGTACAGCTGGCGTGATGTCTTGGGAGAACCAATCAAAGCCATGGAATTAAACTGAGGGAAATCCCCCACTTGTGTTATAAAACATATCTGTGTCAATCATTAAATTTTGATGAAATATATCGATATTTATTCTTTCGTTTCACGATACACCTATCCGCTTGTTCTACTTCAATGTAGTGTTTTTAGTAGCATATGGACTTGGGATTGACTAATTTTCTCCGCCCTATATCTTTAATTATAGTATCATCATTTACAATCTGGATTAGATCGTCAATAAGAAAATGTCCAGGATGTGTTTCATGCTCTGTCAATGTCCATATGTTCCCTTGACATAACTACAGCTACCTGCTTGTTTAACCATCTTATTCACTTGTATATAGTGAAAATTTGTTTAATAAGAATGATGGGATTATGGTGACCTTTACTGACATTTAGATTCACGTTTTGATTGGTTACTTGTAGGAAAAATCGCGTGCAACGTGACTGCTTTATTGCAGGCTGAAACACATATGTCTCAAAAACTCATTGCAACTAATATGAGCTCGATATACATAGTAGTAGTTTGTTGTATGCGATTTTTCTTGCAAATAACCAATCAGAACGTGAGTAAAATGTCATTGGAGGTCACTCAAATCTCATCGGTAGTAATAAACAGTGTTTCATTAGATACAAATGAATAATGTGGTCCATTTATATAACTCGAGATATGTATGGTTGGGATATCTTAGCTTACATTCATATACATGTACAAACATCTTTGTTGAAAATACTATGTATAAAAATTCAAAGAAATTTATCAATGTTGGTGAATATTGAAAAGTATTACAAATAAAACGCATATTGGTCATTCTATATCCCACACAAACATGTGCAGTACATGTCGAGTTCTTATCTGAAGATTACTCAGAATGACTAATATATTGGACCACGTGATTATTACGTCATATCTTTAAAGAGAGTTTTTAAGTCACAGTAGAGTTAAATCATAAAATACGGCTTAATGTTGGCATCATCTTAACAGGAAATGAGACTGAATTCTCATTAATTCACACTACGTTAATAATTAAGAATGTTTAGTCAATTGCGTACTGTGCCAATTAAGTAGTTGAGCGTTGGATCTCTTGAAAATGCACTAAACAACAATAACATGCTTCCTTTGTTGACTGTAATGAAAAGTGTTTCCCCACGTGAGTATATGAGTCAGATATTATATAAAACCGTCCCCTTCTACTTTCCAAGAAGGGAAAGAAGTTTCTTATATAATAATACCGGTCTTGAAAATAAAATGGTGACTATGCTGTCTCTATTATTTCCCGAATCATACATTCTCAGAGAATAAGTACCACGTGTTTACTCTGAAAATTAACAAGAATTTTTGTTGTGATCAGCGTTGCGCAAGCCACCCTACTCCCCCCTTATTAGAAGCTTCTATCCCAGCTTGGAAGGTCAGTTTAGCTATAAATTACACAAAGAAAGAAATCCTGGAAGCAAACACTACAGGCGATGTCACGATTACCGCTTGTATTATTGCTTGTTCTTTTGGTCGTTGTTTGTGATGCACGGCCGGGCAGGAGGCGAGGCCATCGTAAGGGCCGAAGGCGCGGACTACAGCGTGATGAGTACATGTACATGCCCTTCCGACATCGATTCTTTGGAAGGTAAGACTATAATGTCATTTTTCGACATCAATCTCAATAAACATTGCAGCATTTTGCTTATGAAATGTTATAAAAATACGACTGTATCATTGATGAATAGCGGACGATTGATGGAGAGTGGGCGGGTGTTATTCTTCATAGATAGCCACTGGTCATATTTTTCTTTATAAAATAATTTGAGCAGTAGAATATGATGCTTGCCATGATTAACGATTCGTGTTTCGGTTGTATTACATTGCGACACATCGGTATAACGTGACAAACTATACAGCTAGTGAATGCCGTGTTTGCCATATGTATTTGCATCAGTTTATATAAATGAAAATCAAACCATTTGTTAGACATCAAATCTGAAAAAAGAAGATATGCCTTTATAACAATTTGCTTTCATATAGTGATAACCATTGATGTAAGCAAATCAACACGTGTCTTCACGATTTCTGAGAAGATATTAATTTCAAAAGTTTGTTTTTGAGAAGAGGAAATGATAAGAAGTCCTCCGAATTGAAATTTGTGGACATTGAGTTTTTCTTGTATTTATATAAAGCTCTTGTGGCTCCTTTAATCTATTGTATGTCCCAGTGCAGATAAATATATATAAATACTATTGTAATAAAATGATAGATGAATAAATTAATACCTTTACGTTTGTTATACTAAAGTCTAAATAATCCTGCTAACAAGTTACATATCTTTCTACATGGAGCTATCTTGCATATTATACTTAAGAATACAACAAATCAACATGTATCACATATGTGTTTGTTTAGTCCTATGGGAAGAGGAAAGTTTCCACATTCCTGGTCATCCAGTTTCCAGTTTTGGATGAGTCGGAGACCATGGTATAACGGGTAAGTGGATTTATAAATGAAAACAAAAATATTATAGTTATGTTATATAATATAATGCTTCATAATAAGTGTTGCTTTTCAACATCTATTTTTTATGTAATATGATGAAATAATAAGTATGTTACTATACAGATGATAATATGGGAGCACTCGTTCGACAAGCACAGTTACAGTACACTGATTAAGAAATGAACAATGCTAACCAGCTTAAGCATTATATTGCCCCATGCTAAATTAGCTTAACTCAAATTCAGCTAAAGCTTATATGTTGATACATTGTTTATAGATAGATTTATTAACGCTGAAATTGATTTTAAGATATATTGAATAAGTATGTATAGCTTGGAGTCGAATAGATTTTAGACTGATTGCGCGCTATAGAAATGCAGGTGATGCAGGGGTTTATCTCTAAGTTTTTAAATTACGTAAAAGAAGAACATCTGAGTCGATTTTAAAGTAACAATCAGATACCTCAAAGATTTTAATTAATTTTGAATATTTTTTGTTCTTGTTAAATACGTTATTAGCATGCCAAGAACACTCGAAATGTAGAGAAACATCAAAAGTGATTGCCAGTGAAGTATGTGAAAAAGAAAGAGAACAAAATCAAAGTAAATAGTTTATGAAAGTATGTAGACATTGACCTTTTATGTATAACCTTGACTGACCTTTATTACCTTAGAGTTTACCTATAGAAACTTTGTGTAAAATATAATCAAATTCAGATAAAAGGTGAATGATAAATAGAAATATATATTCTTAAATCTTGACTTTGCAGGTAAATGTATGACTTTGAATGACATTTAGAGACCTTTGACGAAAAATGTAGCTGCTGTGGTTTATACCAAGAAACAATGTATTCTGATGAGGTCCACAGCAGCAAAATTTATGAATTAAAGTTAAAAGTCTTTAATGTTATTTCATATATGATCTTAAATTACCTCTGTTTAAAAGAAGTTGACCAGTAAAACAAACACTTAATGCATCCTGCCATACCTGGCAGGAACATAAAAACAAACAAACAAACAAAATTATATTAATAAAAAAAGAAATAAATGAAAGAAAGCCTAAAGATGTGTGACTCATCCGTATGACAAAAGTCATCACAGACAAAAAGCAAACAATAAAGACATAGAAAGACATCTATGGGAACAAGGTAATAAGGAAATGATATATTTGTTACTCAAATATATGAATCGAATAGATAGCCATGTGTTTACTTTGAATTACTAAAAATTAAAGTTAGAAAAGGACAATATTGTAAAAGTGACACTGGTGTGTACTGTCAGGCATTGTTGTCTTTGCCAAAATTTGCTGAATCCGAATTTAATACTAAAGCAACTCTTTAATTATAGTTTCACATGAGTTTTTCACTTGCATGGTGTACTTATGCATGTAAATGAAAATGTGCGTTATTCAGTTTAAAATTGATAAGTATAATTTTATTATTATCCATAAGGAAATTGAACAACATCGCATAACAATTGTTTATAGTTTACATTATATCGGGGTGATAATGACAGTTTGTCTTGATGATTGTGTGGTGAAATATTGCATGTGTAATGAGAATATATAAATTAAAATTTTTAAAACTGTAAATGTACATGTATTTATATATCATTAAATATTATAGACCTAATGTGTGTACCCATGAAACAAAGACAAACGGCACAGCTCCCGGCGAGTATGGCATCGGAATGCACCATGAAATTCGAACTGAAGTATGCGAAAATAAGGAGTCTGCATATAGATGTGAATACTCGTGAGTATTTCCTTGCATGAATGGAAACAATATGATTAAAATTTCTTTTACTGATTCGCATGCAAATCAATCTAAGATTATTGCTAAAACATATCAGTAAAATATTAAAAAGATCAAAACTCACTTAATGGGGTTCAATTTAGATATACGAATGCAGCTTCATTTGGGAGAAAGTATATAAATGTTGATCTTTTTATCTCGTCGATTTTGTTTATGAATACTGAATATTCACGGATTTCCTTTATGGGTACGATAGGTATGGCACACAATCTTAAACAGCATCTGAAAATGAAATTCCAACACAATTTAAATCTCGATTATTATTTCAATTCCTTTTCAAACAGATAATAAACATGACAATACTAGACGAGTTCTTTTTCAGACCATAGCAAAAATATTTTTATTCTTAGTGTGACGAAAGGAGGAATCAAGAATACAGTAGTTGTAATAAAAGAATGTTGTGCTGGGTTTTCTAGGAAAACTGGGGACTATGGATGTCCAACAGGTATGATCAGCTAATGCTAAATACAAAGACCTTTCAATTAGACTACGGTATGAAACAATTAACATCGCCATAGCTTTTCTTAAAGCTATCCGTCTTTTCAAAGATCAATACTTACAATGTCCATAAGAGAGACTTCAAGATAAGAAATATTTTTCTTTCTTTTTTTTTCTTTGGTGTTGCGTGCAAAGCAAAGCGACATATTGGGTAATTTTGTGGAACGTCTGTCTGTTTGTCCCCTTGTCTGTCTGTCTCTCTGTCCGTTTGTCTGTCCGTCTGTCTGTTTGTACATCTGTCCGTCTGTCTGGTTGGAGTCACACTTTCGAAAATGATCTGCATGCGATACATGTTTCTATCGAACACTCTTGTTTAATTAGAGTTACCCGATTCACATTATCATGTCCAAATCTTCATCCATATTTGCATTTTAACAGGTACTTAACAATATAGCTAATACTTCTATATCTTAGTGCTATCTCTGACTTTATTGAAATGTCTTAGCAGTTTATTCTTCATTTGAGGTTTTTTTTTTCGATCTTGGATTAAGATGTTAACAGTCACAGTATTTCTTTATATTGATAGTTCTTGTATAAATTAAGATGGAAGAGCTGTATTTAGATTTCATTTGTAAAATCTTTTCACATAAGCGTAAGCTTGATGGATTTCTACAATTAAAACAAGTGTACTTTTGTTTTATATATAACCTCTGTGTCCAACAATATGGTTCAATACTTTCAGATTTGATAACGATAAAGCGTCATTTTGTTTTTCATATACAATTAATGCTTTGTATTATTCCTGAATAAAATGCAGGTGATATATTGAAGTAATATTGAACAATGCAAATTTCTGCGACATTCCATTTTCATGCAGTGTAGAAGTGAAAACTAAATCATTGTAGAAATGACGAAAAGTCCCCGAGGGGAAGTATGAATTCCAAAAGTAACAAGGAGAACTCACTATCCTCAAATTTTCAGCTACGTAGAAACAAAAATAACAAAATATCTAAGTGAAATCCATATCTGCTGGTTAAATCACGCCAGCACGAAGCTTGTACATGTAACTTCTATAAATCAATGTAGTCTAAATTCTTTTTTTCTGTTGACTTTGCAGCATTCCGTCTTCAAACTTTGATGCGTACTGCACGAGACCTACAGCTTAATGAGTTTATCAGAGCTGTACAGAGTGTGAATTTAGAGAGTGATATTATGGCTGGAAACTTTACGGTTTTCGCTCCAAATGATCAGGCGTTTTCCAAATACAGCGCTGCAAAATTAAACGATGGAAACTTCAACGTAAGACTTCATATTCCTCGAAGGTTTATTAATAAATTGGAAAATCAGAATAATAATGTTTTTAAAAGTACTTTATTCGTATTTATGCAATTTTCGGTTTCTAAGCTGAAAATATACATCTTCTTAGCTCACAAGAGCCAACGGTAAATCATCAAGGTTCCATATCAATATTGTATCTTTTGACGCAATCTGTCGTTCAAGATGGCCACCAAGAGCTATGTTTGACTGATATATTTTCTGACTTCTTTTCATTGACCTCTTCACAGAATTTCACCAAAGTACTCAAGGTCCTCCACCAGATTTTTGTCTTTTGACCTGATCTGTCATCCAAGATGGCTCCCGTGGGCTCTGATTAGTCGAGTCATTTTTTTTTACTTCTTTTCAGCAACAGTTGCATAGAATTTTACAAATCATTACAGAAATAAGTACTCAAAGTCTTCTACTGAAAACGTGTATAAGCAAAATGTGCTAAGGTGAGCGATATAGGCCCACTTGGGCCTTTTGTTTCAACTGTCATCTTGAAATTTGGTGGAAAATTAGATATCACTAGTATAAAACTTTATTAACGCCATTGTAGCCGAGCGGTAATACCGAGTTTGGCAAATAGTCATCAAGTCACAGGTTTCTTACCTTGCCAAACACATTTTCAAGTCAAATTTATGTTCGATAGTTAGTCCTAAACCTGCGTGAGGCTAGGCTCAAATCAATGTGTTGTAGTTGTTTACAACAGAGGTGAATATTACACTCGTATCACCGTTTTGATAGAATTGAAGGACGTTTTGAATAAAGAAAAATCTATAAAACCACGGAGTATGATGGACCTGTACGTATAACTTTATTGACTCCATATACATAGGAGACGAGTCTGTTTCTTTCAATGTTAGTATATAAATTCTTACAGTTATTATTTAATACAATGTATACATATATTGACTAAATGAGCTTGATAAACACATGTAGGTTGTAACTAAGGAATGAGCAAACGGGCATTTTTGTTGTCAGGTAAAAAAAAAGCATGTGCATCGTATCGATTGCTCACAGAATTCTAATAATTTCAGGATATGGGTTCTGTTGTTATGGTATCTAGACCTATTGCTGATGTCATGATAGAAGATCTCAGAGACATACTTCTTAATCACGTGACTACAGAAATTCTCACAACTGGAAGACTTAAAGATGAGCAACTTATAGAAACAAGTAGTCCTTCCAAATCAAATATCAGAGTAAACTTCTATGATGGTACAGAAAAGGTAAATTGAACATAAAAATAACTATACTATTAATGTGCAGATATATTGTCTACTCTATCTTGGCTGTCTCGTTTCAATTTTTCTGTATATGGAGCTTTAAGGTATATCATTATCCTTTTTATTTTTTACTTTTTTGCCAAATGAGTGGATATTTGGTATTTGTTAGTTCCTACTTTTACATTAAGTAGACAGATAAATGTCAGAAACGATTTAAACGCGCATTGTCATTTCCATTTTATCAAAATCTTGAGACGTTATGTATGTATATATGCATATTTTCATTTCGTTTTTCTTTCTGTTCGTCGTGGACAAATTCAGTCATGTGGTTGAATAAGACCTTCTTTGTTCTGACATTTTGTAGCTGATGACAGCTAACTGTAAGAAGGTAGTATCTCGCAACAACCAGGCGTCCAATGGTGTGATCCATATTGTTGAAGAAATAATGCAACCTGTGAGTGAGTCGTTGGTTGATGTTGTTGCCAAAAAGTCGGAGCTTAGCTACTTGAAGACAGGTAATAGATATATAATACATTTAAATTCAAAATATAATTTCCGTGTCCATTCTCTAGGTCCAATTCATAATTTTAAGAAACTCTGTCATTTTATCAATGTTTGGGTTTAGTATATTAAAGGAAGAAAGAAAAGCTAATGACTCAACCGTCATTACAGTATGTAATGTAATGATATGAAAAGACACATGAGGACATATCAAAAATATTCGATTGTAGTGCAGATTTGATACCGACTTAGGATGGTCATTTATGTGGTTAACCGGTTTAAGGGCCCATCTTCCCACTCGCTGCAGCAGCAGAATAATCAAAGGACAAACATAAATATTTTCAATCTACTGGTAATTAAACTTCGATGATCTTGAATTTTAATTAGATTGATAAATATTCTTCCATAAAGAGATAAAGGGTCAGCAAGTGTCTTAAGGTGAAAGGTCATACAAATATATAAGCACATATGATAATGTAGAAAAACATCATAGTATCGAATATATATTAAGCGACATCAAAATGAGGAAACAGTGCTCTGCCGGTCTGGGAGCAAGCCCAGACCCCTGATCTGTAGAAGTCCCGACTAACAGTCGGAGGGGGAAATGTTCAGTACCAACCATGTCTCCTCTGAAGGAGTTTTCAATAAGGCCCGTCATTTGGTCCCCACCGCCTTGTTAGTCAGCGTGCAACGTTCAAGTGAAGGTCTGTATAAGGCTGTTAAGGGGCCCAATACAAGACTTACAGTCTTTTAGATGAAGTACAACATTGATGTATATAATGGGTATTTCATACTGACCGAATATAGAAACGGGTTTATCAAGTTTAGAAGTTGTGGTTTGCACCCAAGGAACATGAGTGAGCACTGACGCTTACGTCATTAGTAAGGCTGTGCGCGAATCCCGAGGGATAGACCGGGGTCTTGACACACCCTGAGATTCGGCGAAAATTAGTTTTCATGTTATTTTTTATGTAAATAAGAACTTTTACACACACAGAATGAGTGGCCCCCTATCAGAAAATTCATTTGGTTGGACCCCTCTCGACAAAATTTCTAGATCCGCGCATGAAGGGCACAAAAGGATGACAGTAAGAAATAATCATCTTGTCACATATTTCGTGCCAAATGCAGTTAAGCATACTTCGGGTCAATCTAAGAATTAGGCAAAGCCATTTGATTAAGTGGTAAATCAAGAGAAAAAAATTACAGACTTTATTGTTCATAAATTGAAATAGAAACATGCCACTTTTCAAAAAAAAAAAAAAATCTTTTTATGAAAATATAGATGGTCAAAAAGATTTGTTAATGCGTAATATTAGTTGTAATGTCAGTTTTATTTTTTAATATTGCATTGTGAAAAAAAAAGATGTAGCGGAAATAAAATTCACTATCTAAAAACTCTCTACATCTATATCTTAACAAAGGTTTCTTATTTTCCTGAGCACACACACGTACACTTAAGTGTATCTTTTTCTTTTTGATTTTTACATAGATCTGTAGTTACAACTTGTACTTTCCTTTTTGTCATAAACCATGCGTTAATTTAAAAGAAAAATGGACGGCATTTCTTAATATTACATATGTAATAACAACAACAACAACAACAAATAACAAGTAAAAATAACTTACATTATTGATACAACAAGAATAAGACATTATTTACTCAAACTTGTTTTGCACACAGAGATACTAAAGACTTTTAAACTTCATCGTGTTCATGTGGTTTATTATAACTGTATGACAATATATTTCTAATTTCATACGTTTCAGCACTTGGCCGTTCAAGCCTTGGTCAGACGCTGCGAGCTGATGGACAGATGACCTTATTTGCACCAACTGATAACGCCTTCAAGAAACTAGATCGTGATGTACTTAACAGATTACTGAGGAATCCTAAATGTCTGGACAGTAAGTACTTTTAATTTTTAAAAAATAGGTATGTATTTTCAAGCGCATGGGACAAAAGGGGGACACCGGGGGCAGATTTACAAATTCATAAAAAAATTATTAAGTTGCCAATTACTTTTTTATCTAATTAGAGATGTACATTACATTACATAAAAGGTACATTATTTCGCTGTCTTAAACACTTTACTATCTTCACACTCTACTTAATTTCAGAGGTATTGAAACACCACCTGTTACCAAATGTGGTATGTTCCTCTGCTATCCAGGGAAAAGCCAGTACTGTAAATGTGTTGATGAAGCCACTGCTCGTGAATAGAACTGCTGGTGATAAAGTATTCGTTGAAAAGGCGCAAATTGTAGCAGCAGATATCATGGCAACGAATGGGGTCGTCCATCTTATTGATGAAGTACTTATTCCAGATGATGGTATAACACTTTAATACAACTTTCTGCATTAAATCATTGATATTATAATACATGTATTTCTATTTTTACATTGAAAATAGGGTTTCGCTTCATTAGATGGAGTATAAGATATCTTATTTTTTCATGAAATCTTACATCGTTATTGTACAGGGAAATCTTTCCATCCCTGCATTTGCCTATAATGCATTGAAAGTTTGACCGATAATTTCTACATGCATTTTCATTCAATAGAATATGTCCATTGGAAAAAGTTCCTCATAGGAAAACCGTAGGTTATGACCTTTAGTCATTGGTTATACATCCAAGGACAAGTTCAATGTCAACTCAAGAGAAATTTTCTTGCACAAGGCATAGTCTCTATATACTTCGCCTTTGTTCACACAAGATCATTCTTTGCTGTAATGTTTTAATGTGAAAGCCATGTCAAACGACTTTGTTGTGAAGTAGTGTTTTTAAGTCAAGGTCATGTTGACTTACTGTATTCTTAGGGAATATGTTTTTGTCATGCTTTGAAATATCAAATTGAAGTTTAGCGTGTGACTTTTTTATTGGAAAATACGGGTTCAGTTAGATTTTAACTGTATGTGGTTTACCAGAGCTATTTCTTTTTATATAAAGGTGCTTCCCTTAATTTAAGCAATGTCTTATGCAACATAGGCATTGCTCTTGTTCTTAGTGGTGTAAGGATAATTTGCCATTTCCCTCCCAATAATCATTTTATTTACATCTTTTAAAATCTATTTATCAATTAATGTAGTCAGATTGAGTAATTACGTCAACTTGTCTATGGAAACTCCTTGATTGATGAATATCATCTGCACCTATAATATGATGAATTTGAACAATTTTGAAGATTTATGCACTTGATCAGTATCTATGTTTTAGCGCTTGGAATCCTTGATATGGTACAGAAGCAGAATGCCACCAAGGTGTTAGAGCTTATTGATAGAGCTGGACTGAAGAAAACTTTGCAAGAAGCTGAGAATATTACATTTTTTGTACCAATCGATGAAGCGATTGCGGTGAGATTTCATTGGGATAAAACTGTTCATTTATACTTTTTTCAAGTTCGTGGCATACTTTATTCTAGCTACTTCACATACACTACAGGTGGGAATCACATCAAATACTGAAATACATGTATTTCTAAGACTCTTTAGTGATGTTATCATAATTAATGTAATTTGCAAACAAAGAAAAAAAAAAACCCTTGTCAAAATATTACTGAAAAAAAAATACAGCATTTGTACAGTCATATATGTTTTCTATATTAATAATCTCTATATTTTGTGTTCATATTTCCAGTATTTGTTAAAATTGATGTTAAAGTATTACAGAATCATTTTCAATGGAATGATGAAATATGTGTTTACTGTCACTAGAAACTAGATCCAATGTTGGTCGACACATTGTCTCGAGATCCTACAGCCTTGGGCGATGTCCTCAAATTCCATGTTACCCCAACAGAAACACAATGCAAATATGTGTACAATGGTTTTGAGCTGGACACACTGAACACTGGAAAAAAAATTGTCATACACGAATATTCTGTGAGTAAATGTAATGAGACTTAAATTTTTATAAGAAAGAATTCTGTAAATTCATTGTCTTATTTCACCAGGGATGTGCATGTCATTGTTCTACCGTAATAAGTCTGACTGTATTAAATATTATGCATGCACTTATGGATCAAAAAGTTTTTTGAATAATTCAAACAAGAGGCCCAAGTGGGCCTATATCGCTCACCTGAGTACCTAGATGATCAGTCATGCATGAAGGAAGAATTCATTTATTTTTGCATTAATGTGACTAAGTCAACACAGATATTGAAAAAATGTCAAATTTTATTTCAGGCTAGAATAAAAAACAACACTTTTTTGCACTTCCACTCAGGTGATTTTGATATTAAGCATTTCCTTTGTCTCTGCAAGATGTCATTCAGGGCAACAAGTTAGTCATTCTCTTTAGGTGGGGCCTTTTGTTGACTGATTTCAAGTCTGGGTCATGAACAACAATTGTTTCAAATATTGTCCAGATCTAACTTAAAATTGCCTAATTTCATATGTTGAGTGTTGAGAAACATCTAAAAACTTATTTAGATGTGTAAAGAAATGAAAAAAAAATTTTTGACCACAGCTGGATTTGAACCGCTACTCTCCATATTTCAATTACCAAGTGGTATATGTACCATTGTGAGAACTGCTTTTTAGACATGGTGACATTATCTGTTAACCAATTTGGATGAAATTTACCATATTGATAGAGGACCTTTAGTACTTCATGTATTCCATGTTTCATTAAAATCTTTCATGCGGTATAACAGCAGAAGTGAAAAATGTGATTGAATTGTTCCTATACACCCTCATTTGGAAGTCTTAAAAAATTCATTGAAAATCCAAAAATTGAGATATTGACAAAATTCTTTCAAAGTAACAATCCTTACCATAATTATGATAACAATAGTCCATAAGAAATCATCATTATCAATTAACTAGGAAATATGACACTTTTTTTCTGCATTGAATCACCAAGTCCAAAGAAATGTCGAAAAAAAAAAATCTAAAATTTGATTTTGGAAGGGAACCAAAATGACAATACGTCTTCACTCATCCCTCTAGATCATTTCTATGCATTCTGTTTGTCTCTGTATACAGCCCGTATGAAAAAGAATCTTGTTAAAGGAGGGAACTCTTTTGTGACCTACTTTTGACTATGGTGGTGCCACCTGTAAAGAGGTCTGGACAAAAACAACAGAATTTGAACAGGATCATAAGTGACTTATTTCTACCAAGATTTATTAAAATCCTTCAAACAGTTTTGTAGAAAAAGTTGAAAATGTGAAAAATGGCCTCCCCCCCCCTTTTTTTTTGGAAGTCTTAAACGTAAAATTCCTAATTTCATATGTTGAGTGTTGAGAAACATCTAAAAACTTATTTAGATGTGTAAAAAAAAAAAATATTTTTTTTTGACCACAGCTGGATTTGAACCGCTACTCTCCATATTTCAATTACCAAGTGGTATATGTACCATTGTGAGACCTACTTTTTAGACATGGTGGCATTATCTGTTAACCAATTTGGATGAAATTTACCATATTGATAGAGGACCATTAGTACTTCATGTATTCCATGTTTCATTAAAATATTTCATGTGGTTTTATAGAAAAAGTTGAAAATGTGAAAAATGGCCAACCCCCCCTTTCTTCTGGAAGTCTTAAAAAATTCATAAAAAATCCAAAAATTGAGATAACGACAAAATTCTTTCACAATAATATTCCTTACCACAATTGTGATCAAAATAGTCATTAAGAAATCATCAATATCAATTAACTGAAAAACATGACACTTTTCTTCATTGAAATGACTAAGTCCAGAAACATGTCAAAAAAGCGTAAATTTCTATTTGACGGATCTTAACCCCGAACACAATTTTTAATAACCCATCTTTATAGATTGTTGAAATGCAATTAGTTTCCCCATTTATGTACTGGTTCTGGAGAAGAAGATGTTTGAAGAGGGGTACCCTTTTGGGCACTTTTGGTCCCGCCCTGGATCCACCCCTGAGGGAATCTGGATCCCGAACACAAACTTGGTAGAGGACCTTGAGTACTTACTTCCTATGAGGTTTGATGAAATTCTGTGCAGCCAATCTGGAGAAGAAGTTGAAAATGTTTCAACCAATCAGAGCCAATGGCGGCCATCTTGGATCACGGACTGGCATAAAAAACACAAACTTGGTAGAGGACCTTGAGTACCAACTTCCTATGAAGTTTGGTGAAATTCTGTGCAGCTTTTCTGGAGGAGAAGTCGAAAATGTGTCAACCAATCAGAGCCAATGGCGGCCATCTTGGATCACGGATAGGCATAAAAAACACAAACTTGGTAGAGGACCTTGAGTACTTACTTCTTATGAAGTTTGGTGAAATTCTGTGCAGCGGTTCTAGAGGAGAAGTCGAAAATGTGTCAACCAATCAGAGCCAATGGCGGCCATCTTGGATCACGGATCGGCATTAAAAACACAAACTTGGTAGAGGACTTTAAGTACTTACTTCCTATGAAGTTTGGTGAAATTCTGTGCAGCAGTTCTGGAGAAGAAGTCGAAAATGTGTCAACCAATCAGAGCCAATGGCGACCATCTTGGATTACGGATCGGCAAAAAAAACCACAAACTTGGTAGAGGACCCAGAGTACTTACTTCCTATGAAGTTTGGTGAAATTCTGTGCGGCAGTTCTGGAGGAGAAGTCGAAAATGTGTCAACCAATCAGAGCCAATGGCGGCCATCTTGGATCACGGATCGGCATAAAAAACACAAACTTTGTAGAGACCTTGAGTACTTACTTCCTATGGAGTTTGGTGAAATTCTGTGCAGCAGTTCTGGAGGAGAAGTCGAAAATGTGTCAACCAATCAGAGCCAATGGCAGCCATCTTGGATCAAGGATCGGCATAAAAAACACAAACTTTGTAGAGGACCTTGAGTACTTACTTCCTATGGAGTTTTGTGAAACTCTGTGCAGCGGTTCTGGAGGAGAAGTCGAAAATGTAGAAAAGTTAACGACGGACGCCGGACGACGGACGCTGCACTATGACAATAGCTCACTTGAGCTACGCTCAGGTGAGCTAAAAAGTGAAATTTTAAATTTGTTGATAGCAGATATGTAGTAGTCTTTCTGAGTGGTGCAAGTGGAGACAACTCTCTTATTTTTCATTCTTTATTTCTACAGCATTTCTTCAGTAGGCAGTGGGTTCAGACAGCACAGTGTGCAAGAATTATAACAGGCAACATTCCTTCTTGTAATGGTCTCATACACCTAGTGGATAAGGTATGCCTCACTTAACATGAAGAATAATGCAGAATGCATCTGCAGTTTATTTCACCCTTCTTAAATGAATTAAACAGAATTTTATCATCAACATTTGGACTACATTTGTCTTGAAAAATAGAAATATTGTACACATCATGTCTTATTGGGTCTTTTCGTAATAAAGAGGTATTTCCCATATGAGCAGATATATGATGTCAAACCATTGTGATGTCATGCAGTTCTATGAAAACTGGTGTAAAATTATGGTAAATGATATAGAAATGACATCAAACTGGTTCGACATCAGTTACCTGCTCATATGGCAAATAACTTTGTATAATGAAAAGACTCAGTTCCTCAATATCTTCCAATTAAAATCATCGTTAAGTTCTATATAGTCATTTTTCCTTCCGTTAGGTGCTAATCCCTCCTGTGGGCAATGTTATTGATGTACTGGCTCAAGATATTCAGTTCAGTCAACTTGTTGGTCTCTTGAAAAGAGCTGGAATTGCTGATGCATTACAAGGAAAGGGACCGTTCACAATTTTCGCCCCAACCAACAAGGTAACCCGATTCAAGTTGAGAGTAATAAATCATAATCATAACTTGCTTATTTATTGCATTAATAGGAAATCTAAGAAGAACCGATTCTACATTAACATCCTTGTAGATAGTAATTTTTTGATAAAGTTTTATGTTAAATATTTTGACTTGAAATCTGGTATCGAATACTTGTAGGCTTTTCAGAAGATACCACAAATTACACTAGACAATGTACTCTCTGACAACACTGAATTGGAGGCCACCCTGAAAAATCACGTTATCAATGGTAAAGGATATAGATCAATATATCAAATTATTGTAAATGTGATCTGTTTTCCCTTTTAATTATCTATATTCTTCAAATTAATGAATTAATCAATTAACTTTCCATAGCTTAATATTATTGTATGTGCTACATTTTGAATTACAAAATGCAAAAAATAAAAGCCAAACAATTAAATAATTGTCAAACCAAATAAATAATAAACAAGCAGCATTGCCAGAATGAAAGAAAATATAAATATCACTTTAATAATAATGTTTCTCCTCAGGGTTCTTATGCAGTGCTGGTATTTTTGAGGACAATTGGTTCCGTATGCAGAAAAAAACCACACTTGCTAACACTTTCATTCATGTACGAAAAGAAGGCACCGCTTACAGAGTCCAGGATGCCACCGTCGAAACATCTGACCTCACTGGGACTAACGGTGTAATCCACGCCATTGATGAGGTTATTTTACCCACAAAGCGACCAGATGTCTATTACTTCTATTAACTGTATGCTGCTGTGAATGTTCGAACTGATCAGACATTATTAATTGTAGACATGTGTTATGGTACAGTCTCAATCATTAAATGAACAAGAGGAAAGATAAATATGTTTTATTCAATTTGTGTAGGAATGTACATGTAGCCTGTGTACAACAACATATTGCATTTCTTTTGAACCCCTAATGGTAGGAGTTTGTCAATTTATACTGGTAAATGGCAACATGAATCTCTCCTTTACAGAATAATTGGAGAAGATCTTTATAAAAAGTCAACATGATGCTGTACTATATTTTCATAATCATAAACATATTGCAATAAACTGAATAAAATTGAAATGAAATAAAAATAACAATGCAAAAAACTTCAGTATCTCATTTCTCCTTATCTTGTTGCACTACTTATCAATTCAACAAAGAAAATAATATTAAGTCTATCATATTTGAGTGATCATATAAATAAGAATAATTTGTCTATTCTTTCCCACCCTCGCCATGTTACTTTATTTTTGAACAAATGGTTTGATTTTCTACAAGCACCATTTATCAAAATCATCATACTCAACTATCAATGTCACTCTTCAATGAATATAATTCTTTCATATTCTTGAATAATTTTTGCATGAGATAATAAATCATCTACATCCATAAAAACAATATTCTGATTATTACAAGCTGGAGGTGCTACTGCGTTGACTTCTCTTTGTATATATTAGTCGCTAGGTCATAGGTTTACACTTGAAGCTGCTTTCACCTATTTTCCCTGGCTAATTCTTTTTGAGCAGCTCTCAGCAACTTAAATGAAACAAAGGATGTTATGAATTTAGAGCTTTATTTCTAGCATTTAAATGTTCTAGAAAGATTCAGATGAAAAAGTTAAGCATGAATATTCTGGTTAAAAAATAAAGAATAATCATTACTAGGCTGCTAAATTGAACAGAACAAAACAAAATTCATTATTTGAGCTACTATACTTCACCTGGTCTGTGTCCTTAATGTGACTATAGTCTTCTTTGTAGTATTCTTTCCTTTTCCTGCCCTGCAATTTAACAATTAAAGAAGGATAATATAACAAGGGCACACTAATCATATGTACCGGTTAGTTTGGTACAGCTGCAGTTGTATATGGTTGCTGCCTTTGGTGATTACTGAGAAGTGTAATTTACCCATAACATTCTATAACGAGTGTTGGCATTGCTCAGTTGGTAAGATGCTTGAGCTGTGACCAAGAGGTCCTATCTTTGAGTCCTCATGACAGCTCATCAGTGTCCTGGTTGTTTACTGGAGGCCGAAAACTGAGGCCCTGTGTCATGGTAGACAGAATATCCCTCACTGCTTCAGGAAGGTATAGGTATAAAGTTTGGATAAAAAGTTGATGATGTTTTAAATGAGAACATTCTTACCTCCCATAGTTTTGGATGAGGAGTTCCTATTCCATCTCGAATTCTACTTCGATTTACTCCATCCATCTCAGATGCTGTTAGTGAATCCAGATACCTATGAGCAAAGAAAACTTTACCGTTTAAAGCAATTTATATTCACACTGTAGCTTCTACTATCTTTCAATATGTGTCTTGCATGATACATTTATGAAAATCAATTTCTCTTTCAAGATGCAGGGATTTTTAATTTTGACTGTTTTATTCATTTTAAACTCTAGGTTGTTTCAGATATTGTGTGAAGGTAATAAATGGGCTTTGCAAAAGAAATCAATTTCTGTACAATAAATTGCTTTTGTCAATTTATCTTGTACAGGTGTGTTTCCAAATTAATGAAGCTGACTGTGATGAATGAAAGTCTTACCTTAAACAAGACTCTAGGTCATTCTTCAGCTTGTCTTCATAATCCATGTATTCATTCTGTAAACTCCTGCAGTCATGGGACACAAAATGATAAATTTAACATCCAAAAATGACAATTAGAACATGGAACAGTGATTATTCATAGGGCTTTTGTTCAACTTTTTCTTTTTAAAACAAGGCAAAATACTTCATTACAACCTATGTATTTTATTTCTTTCCAAAAGATAAATGAGACCAAATTACTTCTGAAGAAATAGCCTTGAATAAAATCAATCAAGCATAAAATCAGGATGCTGGCTGATAATTCCTGAGAAGATGTTTCAAACTGTCGCAGATTGACTTGATACTGGATCAGGTTGCTCAGTTGGTAGAGCATCTGCATTGTATTCAGAAGATTCTAGGTTCAAATCCCACTACAGCCACAATTTATTCACCTTGTCTGTTTAGAAATAAAACTTTATGGCCAGACTGGGATTCAAACCTAGAGCCTTCCACCAACTGTGAAGATGCACTATCAACTGAGATATCTAAGCTGATACCCCAGTCCTCCACAAAATATTTCCTTTTAAAGCTTATAGGACCTTTCTGCAATTGAGATACAGGGTAAACGCTGTGGCAGAATTATGCAAAAAGTTCATGATTTTATCATTTATCCAAAGGTTGACATGTACTAACTATCAACTCCGTACTACTTAAAATTCTTGAGATTTCTTAACATTGTTCTATGAAGAAATTATTAGCTCCAGCGTTAAAGCAAAATATTGCAGGAGAGCCTTTATCTAAACACAGATTGTCATGCATGTCATAATGAAGACAAAATATTTGGAATTCACTGTAACTTGACAGTTCTTGTGACGATTTTTTAAGAATTTAAAAAATAAAATGGACACTTTTTATAACTCTCAATTCACTATGTTATTCTCATGTTTACATCCAAACTATAATGCCTGTGTGTATCAGAAAAATCAATATAAGTCATGTAGCAAGTGATTCTGAATATACTATTACTGAATCTTCTCCAATTTTGTAGAAATATGTCACCATAATCAAAACATAGAAATTGTGAAGAAAATTTGGCTAAAAGATATCTAACATAGCTTTCTACAAGCCTTTTATCAAATTTTCTGATATAGAAGCATTATGATTTGGATGTAAATAAGTAAATGACAAAGAAAATTGAGAGTAATATTCTACTAACATTCATTTCCTCTATGGGAAGATTTCAGACCCAAGTCTGACATTTTGAATTAGATGTAATGTAACGTAAGCTACATTGTATATTAGAGAATTGTGCATCATCATTAAGAATCTTACACTATTCTTCTCTGAAGGAAATTGATATTTTCTTCCATTTGCAGTCTTGATTCCTTCATTCTTTCCTGAAAGGCTTGCTTAGCTGCTTCCTTCAGTGAATTAATATTCTGAATGTGACGACCACTTCCCATGTCAAGGTCAATCTAGAAAACATAAAGATGTATTATGTAATAACTTCATATACATGAGAAAGCAAAATTCTCTGAATCCAATACTTTTGTGTCGTCCATGTTCATAACATCAATTTAACATGTATATTTCTCCAGCTATCAGTCACAGAGTTCAGTAGTAATGTTTATGCTAAACTGAATGAAGGCCTGACCAGTTGGTTCAGTGGTATCACATTGGGTTTTTATTCTGACAGCTCGGTTCTGATCCTTGCTGCTATAGAGTGTTTCTATGGTGATTTATATTCTTCTGTCTTCCTATCTGTCCCTGGGTGAGATCACTATAGCTAATCTGCAGTCTAAAGTCAATGTATAAATTCGCATATAAAAGACCCCTCACAACATTGGATGGGTTTGTGGTATACGACAAAATTCACCAAGCAGTTTTATTACTATTTCAATGAAATAAGCTTAATGTGAAAATAAACAACAATACAATAAAACAAACCAACTTAACAGAATGTGACAAACTCTCATAAGAAATAATCAGAACAGTTTGCTAGAACACATCAATAACAATTTGCTAAAACATATCAAAAACAGTTTGTTAGAACACATCAATAACAGTTTGCTAGAACACATCAATAACAGTTTGCTAGAACACATCAATAACAGTTTGCTAGAACACATCAAAAACAGTTTAGAAAATGAAGTAATATGTTCTAGAAGGACATTTCAACAAAAAGTATTATCTGAGAAAGATGTACAATAACATATAACTGACCTTAGGAGAGGGTTGTCGTGGTAATGGCCTAACTGATATATTATCCAGTGTCATTATACTTGTTTCTTTCAGTATGTCTGTTCTATACATTTTATCTCTTTCTAGAGGATTTCCCTGTCAACAAAAATAAATATACACATATTAATGTAAAGAGTTGTCTCTTTTGAGTTGAGTTGTCAAGATATATCATTATTCTATTACACAGAATTTCTAAACAATGCACAAATAGCTTAGTCAGTGGGGTGGCTGGCTCAGATGATGGTCTAGTGCCATAAAGTGAGAAAATACTGAAGTCAATAATTTCATTTTAATTTATTCCATTATCAAATGTTTAAATAAATTGTAATGCAGAATGGTATGATTTTATCTACTGATAGAATAAAACTCAATGAAATCCAAATCCCAGTTATTAATTCATTGTTGAACAGAAGAATTTGAAATTATGACTGAAGTATTTTCTCAGTTTACGGCGCCACGCCCTGGAGTTTTCAGTTTATGCCTAATACCTGCAGTGCATCAGTTTGCTGTCTTTTTATGTGGAATGCAAAAGGCAGATGCCGTCACCATATAAATAGAATAATCTTGGCTTGATATAACCAGGAAACAAACAAACATAAATTCAAAAAATTCATTCAGTTACAAGGAGTTATCTGATAGGATACTAATATCTAAAAGGACCACTGAAATAATATATAAAGATCTAAACAGATGGAAGAGATCCATGACGACTTCAGAAATACTGCTTTTAAAAGTAAACTATGTCTTCAATTTTTATATGTTAACTACAAAGGGAAAATTTATCATAGGAATGATGATTTATCAGTCTACCAAGGCCACCAGTGCCAAGGTTAATATGTACCATGAGTGTAAGGACATCCAATCTCTTGAGTTGATGGAGAACTCCTACTGCACTATGAAGGCTAGAGAGATTATTGCTGGCCAGATTGAGGATCTGTATATGGAAACAACTAGTCAGAGGTAGCAAATCACTCTGTAAGAAAATCACAGACATACTTTAGCAAAGTTGAATAAATCTTGATGTTCTTGTACAGTAGTGTATACAACATCTATAATATGACAAAATTCTTTTAGCAGTAAATTAAAGTTTCATAATTTTAATTATAATATTTATTTCTAGAAATAAGAATACATTTAGGAAATTTTGATTAATTTTTTTCTGTGTGTGCTATTAATATAAAAAATGTTTGATATGAATAGAAAAATTTACAGATAGTGATATTATTATTAATTAAATTTACAGTAATACTCAATGAGAAAATTTTTCTTTAGGTTTCCATACTATTCCATGTGAAATCTAAGAGTAACATAATTTTCACAGAAAAAAAAACTCATACTATTCCATTTCTCTGTGCATAGAGTTCCTTCAGCTTTGGTAGTGATTGCACACCTTCTAGTGTACTCAGCTGTGAATAAAAACAATATTTAACAATGGTTATCTGACATCTTAAAATTACTTTATGGAATAAAAGAAAAATACACTTATCACTCTCACCTGAACCATCTATTTCCATGTTCATGTATATATAAAATGCCGCACACATTCATAATGAAACTTGATTAAATTCCATGCAAGAATTTTGGGGAACTATGAACAAGACGCTATATGTACTTGTCTAAAGTATCAAAATTTTAAAAGTGTCAAATAATAAAATTCTTTTCAAATAAGATCAACAAGAATTCTTTGAGATGAACAAGAATTATTTTCTTCAATCTCTACAAAGGTTTTTTTCTTGTAATTAGAGGTATGTTTTAGTGCAAAGTCCAGAAAAAATCCACAGAAAGTTTTAGGAGTAGCTGCTGTGACACTTGTGTAATTTCATGAATTTTAAAAGTAAAGGACCTATAGCTCTTGTAAGACTTTGTCAACCACAATATTTTCTGCTATGCATATCACATGCACTATATTTGTATGACAGCCATACATCCACATGAGAATAAATCTTTTATAAAGATTACATTGCTTGGACACACTTGTAGTTTAACTCAAAGCATTATGTTCTTACTTATTACCATAAAATACATATATAGCAAAGTCTGTAAGTCGCATTTACTTCCATTTTATTTTTAAACCCTCAGGTTTGTAGATTGCAATTTTGATCATAGTGATTCCAGGGCTAACGTTGATATATCAAAGCCATTATGATAGTGCCGCATGTAAATAAACTGAATCTGTTATTTCTCTTCTTCTTTGAGTGTATGGAAACATGATCTAATCTTTGCCATAGTTTATAATAGTGTAGTTTAAAAAGAGTTCTGGTCACTTAGCAATTTTGCAAATTTCTATGCTACAGTGTAATACATTATAGCCATGTCCACAAATACAAAGAGTCTAGTAAATTCTTGGTATCACTTGATGAGAATTACAGACCCTGCTGATTAAAAACTAATACATGTAACAACTTTACCTTATTATTATTGACATTGAGTATCTGCAGGTTAATCATGCTCGGCATATAAGATATATCTGTCAATTCATTCATACTCAGATTTAATTCCACCAATGATGTGCTGGGTACCAGGTTTTCTATACGCTCAATAAAATTATGCGATAAATTTAAGGAATAAAGTTTTTTCAAAACTTCAATGCCAATGAACCTGAAACAAAATATTTAATACAATTAACTAAACGTGTTTACATACATGTATACATTACATAGCTTCTTAAACTGACTTATATATATAAAGAATTTCACCACTGTTTCAGTCACATTGAAATCTAACTTAGCTTTCATAATCAAGCTGTATTTACTGTTTTGATTATATAATATATAGTCAGTGATAAAGGTAAATATCTTTTCTTATGATGCAATATATATATGTATATATGTATACATATATATATAAATACATGTAGATAGATAGATAGAGAGAGAGAGAGAGAGAGCGAGAGAGTGAGAGAGAGAAAGAAAGAGAGAATTGTATCCACTTTTCATTCCATTACTTACTTCTTTATTTTATTAAGTGATGCATTCAACTCTCGGAGGTTTTTGAAAGGTAAAAAAGACTCATGTTCAAGAGCAGACAATTCATTGAGAGAAATGTCCATTTTGAGAATACTTGAAGGAGTGTCAATTACTGATACTTGTCTTGGTAGACCTCCACTGTAAAAGAAGAAAAAACATATGCTGAGACATTAATTTAAACTTTATTTATTTCACAACGATTAAGAAACAAGTTAACAACTTATACAAATCTTGCTCGTTGACACAGATCTTGGCGTAATGGTGTTGTTTGTGTGGGAGGAAACTGGAGTACCCGGAGAAAACCCATGAAGCCAGGTTGGTGACAGTCCCACTATCTCGAGTACCACACTGGGAATTGAACCCGGGTCACATTGGTGAGAAGCGAGGGCACTACTAACTGCGCTACCTGGCCCCCCCCCCCCCCCCCCGTTGAGACATTCATAATTCATATCTCAGAAAATGTAATAAAATTCTTTATCAGATGAAGTAACAATGATCATATGCATATTATACTGTTTTATTTTGGCCATTAGTATCTTACAAGAAAGTATGTACATCAATATTTGTAAACCAATTAAATTCATGTTGATAGAATTTACAAAAAAATAATGTATACATTTTGACATTTTAGGTTTTATGCCTCATTTTTCATGTATAGACAATCAATTTTACTTTTTGATACATAGATTTAAAATTTGTACTGCTTAACAATGTGAGAAATATATCTTAAGGTAAACAATGTACAATTTAATGCTACCTGCTCAAAGACCTTCACAGAAACAAAATATACATATATTTGTAACAAATTTATTACAGATTTTAATATGATACATTCCTTGTGAAGCCCGTGTGGCCTAGTGGATAAGGTGCTTGGCTCGTGATCGAGAGGTCCCGACTCCTGCCCTGTACACATCGGTGTTCTCTCTTTCGGATCCCCACGTTACGGTAGGTGTGGCATGTAAAAGATCCCTCATCTTATCTTAGCTCATAAGCAAAAATGTTATCACAGAAAATATTTTTGATGAACAAAATGTCTTATTTTGCATAAATCTACGACATTTCTATTAGATTGAGTATCAGTGTCATGTTTAGTATCTATCTTATAGAAATCGTTAACTATATGTGTAAAATAAACAAAATTTTAAAAACAATTGTGAAGATAAGGAATTAAAAATTTTTAATCGGGATGAGATGTCATCAGTGTTTACACAGTATTATAAAATCATCAGTACAAGTTTCACTTATCTACTATATGTAATAATTATCAACAAATCTCGACATTTGTGCAAGAAAATGAAAAAAAAAAGATACACTAATGTAAAGTTAGATTCATCGGTCTTTCGTTATATGGCATTTGTTTGGGTATGTGCATTCATGATACCAGATGATCTGTGACCCTTTGTATATGTCATATCATACTAAAATATATGATTCTTTTTCATAAAAACGATAAATAATGATCATACAATTGTTATTTCAGTGATTTGTGATGTTATTTTGGTGAATCCTTGTTATTTCTACACAATGGCATATCCAGTATATACATATACCTTTCATCTCCCCAATGAAATTCATAATCAATAGATCTCAGTTGAGCCATCTTCAGATCAAGTTCATAATGTTTTCCTCCATATTCTACCTTCCAAGCTTCAGGTATATGACTTAATGAATGCAGTCTATGTTCTACAAAATCTTGACTCAAGTGCTTGCTCATTTTCCCTTGTTTCTCTATATTATAATCAAACGATTAACAAAAAGCAAAAGAATTTATAAACACAATCAATAAAATTTGTGTTAAGTTATCGTCATGTAACTGGTTTGTTTGTACAATTAAGGCATTTTAAAGGACTGTCAACCGTATGATCGCGTTCAAAAAGTGAAAGTTGTTGTCATTGTATCCAAGCGGAAGTTATTTTGAACAGGATGCATTTACAGATGTATAGTGAACCCGACGATAAACTTATTTTATTTTTCATTTGATTGATTGATTTTTTTACGTCACACCACGAATATTTCACGTATATGGTGACGGCATCTGCCTGATGCGGGTCATACGATTTTTTTATCTTTGCAACAGACCCACCCGAAGCAGTGAGGGATCTTTAACGTGCCATGCATACCACGGCACTGGACCTTGGTTTTTACTGTCTCATCCGAAAGACATGACACCGGCATGACCAGAGCGGGACTCGAACCTCGGCCTCCCGATCAGGAGTCCGACGCGATACCACTAGGTATCCTGCTTCCATGTCGCGATATATCTGAAATATTGTTGAAAGCGACGTAAAACACTAATCAACCAACCAACCAACCAACGCACATACATGTACATGCATATATCTGTAATTATATAGATCTATGTGTATATACTATTAGAGATATATCATATAGATTTCAGTTGTTGATTGCAATTCAAGAAAAAATCAGTCTGTATTCAGCTCGTGTCCATTTTGTGTGCTATGAAATCACAGACATGCGTTGTATTTTGAGTAATGTTTGAAAACGGAACTGACATTTGTATTCGTTACGATCGAGGACTCAGATTCAAATAAAACAGCAAAAATCATGTATTCCTCACGTAAATCACTTACAACGCATTGAATATAATTAACGTAGTGCTGATGTTGGTTAATGAAATGTGTGTGTGTGTGTGTGTGTGTGTGTGTGTGTGTGTGTGTGTAGGTGTAGGTGTGTGTGTGTGTGTAGGTGTGTGTGTGTGTGTAGGTGTGTGTGTGTTCATACCTTTGCCTATTTCATCTTTGACCTTGTGACTCAATCAAGGAATCATTGTAAATCCTCTGGCCATAAATTTTTTGGCCATAAGGTTTCTGTACACTGTCTCATCGTTTTGTTGACAGTTTTAAGAATGATGTGATTTAAAACTCAATCTCCGCGCTGGCAGGAACGTATATATTTAGATATATATATGTCTCTGGCTATGGTCATCCCTATACATACCTTTGATTTGCCCCCCCCCCCCCCCTCCTCCTTACACATCTGACACAATGTGTCACTTTCAGCAATAGTCCCTGGTAACTATATCGCCATTGTTTTGTTTTATGTTTTCTTTGTTTTTGTTGTTTTCTTTGTTTTTGCCGTGGGTGGTGGTGGTGGTGTTAGCTTATTTTGTTTGTTTGTTCATTTGGGGGGGGGGGGGGGGTTCGGGAGGGGGTGGTGGTTACAAATAGAATTCTCTGATGTAAGATGCTAGCTTATGGAAGAACCAGAGATAGGTTTTAGATGCCATTATGGATTAGGCAAGCATTCCATGCCAACAGACCAGTCGCCCGCCGTGCTGCTTACGTCAGGGTTAACTGAAGCAGTCAAACCTGAAGTCACAGTGTAACTTCTGATCACAACCGTTTAATAATCACGGCCAGTATGAACAACATGATTTTAAATTTTACCAACTTTTGGCAACATCTGTACATGTATCATTCTACATCTAAATAAAAATATCGGGTCACGAATTGTTTGAACAAGTGCGTAAAAGTAAGATGATAAGAAAACACTTAGAACAGCGGGACGGAGCACACACACAATAGTTGGAGTTAGCGCCATCTGAAAGGTAGGTTAAAGTCGAAATAGGTGATGTAGCGAGCAGGCCTAATGTAGGCGTTATATACGCCCATAGTGCTTTCTGTACACATCATTTCTCGTATCTCTGCCAACAAGTATACGTGACAGTTGTACCATAGTGATGACAAATCTATATAATTCACGTTTCCTTTTGCCTATAGTATAGTGGCTACATATAAATATCTCTTGAAATCTGTCATTGTACATCCTGGACAACAGAAAAACGTATCCTCTACAGGGTGTTTCTAAAGTGCGCATGCGAGCCCCACACTTTATGTCATTGTCAATAATTGTTTACGGTGCAGATTCATATAGACGTATGTTTGATAGTCTATACGATTTTCTGTTGTTATTTCAGTTTTGTTCTACATAAGTCGTCCACTTATATGACACTTTAATGGGCAATGTATCTGCATGTATCATATGTCGTATATTTAGATGAGTGTACACGAGTCAAGACTAATGTACATATTCATATACATTTATCAAAGTTAGAATAAGGTATACGAGTGATCGTGTATTCTTGTCCAGTTATCAAAATATACAACACATAATTCATGAATACATATATATAAAGCCAGTGTAGCCTGGTGGATAATAGCTGTCTTAAGATTACATTGTTAACAATAAATAGTCATTTCACAATAGCATTGCGTCAAAACAGTATACCATTAAGAAGTTTTTATATTATATGAAGTCAAACAAATATGATGTGAAGTCGAAATAGTGCGTTATGATGTCAAAGCATTAAGTTATGAAGTCACAAAAGCATGTTATGGAGTCAAAATAGAATGTTATGAAGTCAAAACATTACGTTATAAAGTCACAGAAATACGTTATGGATTCAAAATAATATGTTATGAAGTCAGAGCATTATGTTATGAAGTCACACATTACCTTATGGAGTCAAAATAGTATGTTATGAAGTCATCAAAGTACGTTATAAAGTAAAGCATTACGTTATGAAGTCACAAAAATACGTTATGGAGTCAAAATAGTATGTTATGAAGTCATTAAAGTACGTTATGAAGTCAAAACATTACGTTATGAAGTCACAAAAATACGTTATGGAGTCAAAATAGTATGTTATAAAGTCATTAAAGTACGTTATGAAGTCAAAACATTACGTTATAAAGTCACAAAAATACGTTATGGAGTCAAAATAGTATGTTATGAAGTCAATAAATTACGTTATGAAGTCAAAACATTACGTTATGAAGTCACAAAAGTACGCTATGCAGTGAGAATATTATGTTATGAAGTCAAAACATTACATTATGAAGTCATTAAAGTATTTTATGAAGTAATAAAGCATGTTATGAAGTAATAACAACACATTATGAAGTGCAATAGTAAGTCATTAAGACAAAACAGTAAGGCATGAAGCCAAATGTTAAGTTAAGGTCTTATACAGGGGCAGATCCAGGTTTTAGAGTTAAAAAAAGGGGGCGAAGTCAGGCGAAGAGTATGGGGACTTCAATTAACCGTTCTCAGTCGATACCGCAACTGTCGTGTGAACGAAGCTTTTTGTGGTGCTATTCATGTCTTGTCCATATCTTGTTGTACATGTGGTAGATTTCGTCATATAGCGGGGTTAGAGCTGATATTGTAATAAATCTGATTCAGTTGTATCGCAAAATCCAGAGACCTATAATACAGGTCTCTGGCAAAACCCACTATCATTACTTTTAGTAGACAGAAACGAAGCATCTATACTAGGCGAATGCAGAAATGTTTGAAAAAGGGGTCATCGATGAGAAGTTGCCAAGAAATATACATTGGACAAACGGGGAACCTAACAGAAAGGATGAGAATCCATCGACAACAAATAAGGCAGCCACACTACAGGGAAATTCCCCTCAGTAAACATTTAGATGAGTGTTCTGGGGGACTCTTTAAACGATTCCCGTTTTATAAACTAAATATTGGCTGTGAAATTAAACGGGAACTAAAGGAAAATATTTCATCCAAAAATTTAAACCTAAGCTCAACTCTAATTATTCATTTTCCATTATGGAGACTTAAACAGAGTTACTTCCAATTTGAGACGGTATCTGACGTAAAACAATTATGACGTCACCATTTTCTATGGAAACGTCATTTGTGGACTATCATTTCCCTGAGATTTAGATCAGTTTCCATAGGATTTGATGACGTCATAAGTGTCAGATACCGTCTCAAATAGGAAGTAACACTGTATAACGAAAAGACCGAATATAACGTCAAAAAAAAAATTCAATCGGAATTTTACTATTAAACTCCCTTTTAATTTGGATACTATGACGTCAATGAGATTACGGCACTGTACTACAGTAACATAGTTACGTTATATGCATGTTGTTCAGTTCACCTGAAAATTGTTTTATAAAAACAGGAAAGTACTTGTGTCAAAATACAGCGATTAACTGGGAAATTTTGGACTTCTTACTTATATATATATATATATATATATATATATATATATATATATATATATATATATATATATATATATATATATATATATATATATATATATATATATATATATATAATACTAAGTAAAAGGACTGTGTATTTTATGTTATCGCATGAAGATATAATTCTCAGTTTAACTCCATTGTATTATTTATTATTTCTAAGAACTCCTTACACCCAAAACAAATTCGTCATGTGTATATGTCTTCAACAATCTGGCTTTGCAAATATTGAGACGCGATCCTTGAAATCTAGTATTTGCAACAACACTGGAACAGTATTTTGTCATCGCAATTCCTCATAAATACAGAGATATACTGATTACAGTTTGAATTGGTAGGATGCCTGTGGGTTTTGATACTTACTGCAGCACTTTGTTACCGTATTTCCTCAGTCCAAAACGCACGGATTACAATTAAACTTTGTACAATAGTGGATAACAATGTGCGAATGTACATGAATGGAAAGAATTATGATATTTATTTATTTATTTATTTATTTATTTATTTATTTATTTATTTATTTATTTATTTATTATTATTATTATTATTATTATTACTATTATTATTATTATTATTATTATTATTATTATTATTATTATTATCATTATATTTTGCCCTTGCTCCGTTAGGATATTTCCAATCGATTTCGTTTGTAAGGAATGACACTACTTTTCAGCACTACAGTTGCATTTAGCGTGAGTAGTCATCTCTCCATGATTAAAATTTCACAAGATAAAGTAATTTTTAATTGCAGATGTCGGTTCCTGTAACAGAAGCATGCAATGATCTATCTACCAACATTGATGTGGCCACACCCGAAGGTAATGATTACGCATTAAGATCGATAAGATTTAGCTACAGTGTACGCGACGCGGCAATTTCTCAGATGATATCGATATGTATGAATTATCAGAATCTATGACAAAATGAGGGATATACCCAAGGGAATACAGAATCCATAGAGAGGTAAAACCCTTTAAAGGCATAAGGGAAAATAGACCCAAAAGGCATACAGAATCAGCAGAGATGAAAACAGATACAAAACAGACCAAAGGGCATACAGTTTCAACAGAGAGGAAAAAACTCAAAGGGCATACAGAACTAACAGAGAGGAAAACAGAGCAAACCAAGCGGCATACAGAATCAGCAGAGAGAAAAACATACAAAACAAACCAAAGGACAAAGGACACACAGAATCAGCGAAGAGGAAAACAGATAGAAATCAAATCAAACGACATACAAAATCAACAGGAAGAATAAACAGACACAACATACCAAAGGGTATACTGAATCAGTAGAGAGGAAAAAAAAGACCTAAGGGCATACAGAGTTATAATGAGAATTAGAATTACAGAAAAGAAAAACAAACAAAACAAACCAAATGGCATACAGAATCAGCAGAAAATAAAAACAGATGCAAAACAACTTAACGGCATACAGAATCAGCAGAATGAAAAAAAAAGATACAGAACAACCCAACGGACATACGAAATCAACAAAGAGAAGAAAACAGATACATGTATAAAACAAAGGAACAACTATCTACATAGGAGCATATAATGTAAAATACGAAAGTAACTGATGTCACATGACAATGGCACTAATAAAAATGTACCTCAGTGGACATTCACGGACGCCTGAAATTCAGAGGTGAGACCTGGTGCCCGAAAGGAGTTAGCGTCTCCTGTTTGGCTAGCCACACCCACCGGGAATGCCCTCACTCAGATATAACAAATATAATTCAGCACGGTATATATACATGTACATGAATGTGAACAGACACTGTGTAGAAAGTGCCACTTTCACATAGCATGAGGAAAACGAGTATATAGATAATACTTAAGTCAAACCCTCCGCATGATTTTTTTTTTACGAGTTCCACACTGCAAAGGGAATAATTGTGACATTAAAGTAAAATACCAAAGTACATGTAACTGGTGACATATGACAATGGCACTCACAATAATGTACCACAGTGGACATTCACAGACCCTTGAAATTCAGAGATGAGATCAGATGTCCAAGAGGATTGAGCGTTCCCTCATTATACACCCGCAAACGAAGTTTTGGGGGTGTATAGGTATCACCCTGTCCGTCTGTTTTTCTGTCAGTCCGGTTAAGAAGTTCTGAAAGCAGATTTTTTACAGTATAAAGGATAGAGTTTTCATATTTCACACACACACACACACACACACACACACACACACACACACACACACACACACACACACACACACACACACACACACACACACACACACACACACAATAACAAGTACCACATTTTGATACCAACACACACACACACACACACACACACACACACACACACAATAACAAGTACCACATTTTGATACCAAGACGTTTAATGTGGTTACCTTGACCTTGAACTTTTGTCGTGTAATAATACTTTAGAAGGTTAAGAACTTCTGTAAGCATATTTCTCTTACATTATAAGGAATAGGGTTTTCATATTTCGCACATACATTCTCCATAACAAGTACTGCATTTTGATACCAATATATCTGACCTAGTGACATTGACCTTTACCTTGAACTTTGGCTTTGTAAATTTGTAAGTATACTTTGGTTGAGAAGTTCAGTAAGCAGAATTTTCTTAGCGTTTACGAATAGGGCTTTCATATTTCACACACACAATCACCATAACAAGTTCTGCATTTTGATATCAAATAATTTGACCTAGTAACCTTGAACTTAGTTGTTGTATTATTAATTTGGATAATAAGTTCTGTAAGCAGATTTCAAGCCGGAGTGGCCTGGCGGTATCGCGCTGGACTCCTAATCGGGAGGCTGGGGTTCGATTCCCATTCTGGTCATGCCGGTGTCCTGTCTTTCGGATGAGACAGTATAAACCGAGGCCCCGTGTCGTGGTATGCATGGCATGTTAAAGATCCATCACTGTTTCGGGTGGGCCCGTTGCAAAGGTCAAAATTTGTATGCCCCGATTCAGGCAGATGCCGTCACCATATACGTGAAGTATTCGTGGTGTGACGTTAAACAAAAATCAATCAATCAATCAATCAATCAATCAATCAATCAATCAATCAATGTAAGCAGATTTCTCTTACAGTATAAGGGTTTGGGCTTTCATATTTCACATACTTCACCACAAGTTCTATATTTTGATACCAAACCATTTGACATAGTGACATTGACCTCGACCTATGACATTGTAATAATAATTTGGTTAAGAAAGCAGATTTCTGTATGAGGGAATGAGTTTGATATTTTTCTTATTTATAATACCTATTGAAGAGTTAAGGTTATGGTTTTAATATACCGTACAAATGTATTTTATGACCTTGACTTAGACTCAGTGTTAGTCTATGAACAAATTTGCTGTTATTTAACTTTGCTGTCCCGCGAGGTATTTGTTCCTATAAGAAGTTCTAGATTTAATCTGAACTCGCCCTGACATAACGTATAAAGTGAGATGTAAATACGCAGGTGACAGTAACGGGGTATTCCTACTCATAAGGGAAATTTCAAATTGCTGAAATTAAAGTCGTCATGTTAACCATAGAGTGGAATGTTCAGGTGACCTTCTTACACTAACGAAGTAGCCTCACCGAAGGTATCGTCTTTCTTTCTAAATCTAGAATTCTACAGACCTTAGTTATTCACCAAGGGCCAGTTGTTCGAAACTTTATCTAAATTACATTACAATGCTGGTTACATATGCTACAAACCAGTACATAAACTATGACTTTAAGCCTTCTCAAGTCAAAAAATAGTCAAATCAAATATAACCATTGGTTAGCTTAACCAACAGAAAACAACTGACAAAGCTGTATGACACAAATCACCAAGGACATGCACAAAACATGATAATAGTAGAATATACACGAAAAATGACATTAAAAATTTTCGATTGTGCTGCGGTTATGATACCGACTTAGAATAGTCAATTGAAGTGACAAACGTCACTCAGTTGGTGTTTCGAACAACTGGTCCCAGGTATATAATTTTTCAGTTGTGTAAAAGAATTAATCCAGCTACTATCAGTGACTGTATCCATGTCTAAATGTATTCAATGTATGACGAAAAATATTTTGGTTTTGTAAAATAAAATATGTTGTGTGTAATGAAATTTTTATGACCTTTTTCTTAAGAAACCTGTTGATCCGTGTTCTCTATATGCAGGGTTATTTATGAATCTTAGATGTGTCCTTTGATTGTGCTGCTTTTGCGATGAGTGGGAAGGTGGGCACCCGTAAACCGGTAAACCACACCAATTGAATGACGTTTGTTACTTCAATTGACCGTCCTAAGTCGGTATCGTAACCGCAGCACAATCGAATATTTTTGTAATGTCGTTTTTTCGTGTATATTCTACTACATGTATTATCATGTTTTGTGTGCACGTCCTTGTTGATTTTTGTCATACAGCTTTATCAGATGTCTTCAGTTTTCTCTTTTCTGTCTTTTTTCATGAATAGCACATTTTAGTTTCGAATTCAAATTGCTACTGTAATTTACTTTTTTCAATTTCTGTCTCCAGAGATCATTTCCATATTACATAAATGTGATGCAGAAATTTTCAACGGATGGAAAGAATATGAGGTTGGTTAATCGTTTTTGTTCATTTCACTTCCATATTGATTTGCTATTCAAATTGTGAATTTTACTTTCTATCAGTGTGTTTTATATTTACATTTTCTTTTCGAATTTAACTAAGTTTTTTTAACATTAACAGGGGATATACCATCCCTCTATACTTGATACCATACAGAAGATATCGCTTATTGCTTCCAGCATAATTAAGGTATATTTCTCTTTATTCTGAAATAAATTTCTGGCAGTCATTGCTCTCTTGTAATAAACGTTTATTCCAACGTTTTACTTGGTGCACAAAAGCTATCGTTTAACTTGTATCGCACTAGTGTAAGAAAAATACTGGTATCAACTTTAATCAGCTTTAAAGTTGTTAAAATCGTGGCTTTATCATTGTGATAGAACATGCGTTAATATATAATTACTATAAAAGCGCAGGCATGCACGTGTATAATTCTGATCGCACTTCTTGTTGAGGTAGTATGAAGACAACGGAAGAAAATATATTAATAACCTGTATTTCAATAATCCACTACATAAAAACTTTGTAAGGTTTGCATTAGTTTTATGCTCTAAAGTTCTTCTTTTCCTTCCTTTCTTGCACATTGTTTAACCATTATGATTGATACCGCCTTAACACTTTTTTTCACTTATAAAGGATCCTAATTCTGGTCTGATTGTCTTGAGTGGTTGTGGTACATCGGGGAGAATTGGTTTCATGATAGCTGTAAGTAATCTACATTAAATATACAATGTTTTGCTTTTGTTGTTTGTCGAAATGTATACAAATGATACTATAGATATTGCATTTAATGATAGTTGAATAATTTTTTTGAAATTATGTACCCTAAACATTTTAGCGAAGTTTCAATGCGAAATTAGAAGATCAAGGAAAAGAACCTTGCTTTCGTTACCTTATAGCAGGAGGGGATAAGTAAGTATTTAAGAAAATTGCAATCTGTTTACTGTAAAAATTGTATATCAATACCGCAATCTCCTTGATAGTTTTTCTATTCTTGGGAAGGTCAATAATCATTGATATTGAAACAATTACTCAATTATCGTACTTACTTTCAGCTTTAATATATTACATGTGTCTATGTTTTTTTCAGAGCATTATTTACATCACAAGAGGCACCTGAAGATGATCCTTTATGCGGAATACAAATGCTGAAAGAGGTAGAAGCTTACCCTCCCTACTACCCCTTTACGTGATATGTAATCAATGTAATATAGGGGCATTGGACTATTACCATAAATGCCGTTTACTTGGAATATTGTTGTTTTATAACACTCCAGCAAGTATATTATCTACATAGATGGAATATCTACATGTTGCAATGCATACAACTTTCAGCATGTGCAACAGGTTCATCATGTAAACTATGTTCTATTAAGCAAGTCAGCACATTACTTTGGCTAGAAACACCTTAAAGATAATTTTTTATCATTTATGGATTAGATCAGGGAATGTTGCGATAGTTTTTAGAAGGTCCTGATATACTTCCATGATATACTACCATGATATACTACCATGATATACTACCATGATATTTTCCTGTGTCATGTAGGCGACCATGCCATGATTTATTCATGAAATGTTTAGTGTTGATACAAGTTTGTTACAACCTGTGCGTTTTTGTCATTAATTTATTATCCCTCCCTTACATGTTGCCAGTGGGAAAGTAATGCCGTCATATGTTTGTTTGTGAATTGCGTTCTACCGTTTGTCTATTGAACACTTTAGAAAATACAATTTGTTACGGAGATTCAACAAAATGAGAAGAATTTATCGTGTTTCAAATGTCAAAAGTCAAAGTAATGCACGGGAACGCTCGTTTGCTGCGCTGTTATTTTTATGAAACTTTGAAAATAATATTAATCCAAAGCTAAATCGGACGAATAGTTAAATAATCTGTTACATTAAAGCTATTCACATATTTTTGTCCTTCTGAAAAAAATATCTTCATTAGCCCTATAAGTTAACTTTCATCACATTTTCGATTGGTTTCAGGTCAGCAGAGATAAACGTCGTGTCCTTTTTCTCGGTATTACTTGTGGTCTTTCCGCTCCGTACGTCGCAGGACAGCTAGATTATTGCATGGAAAATCCTGTTGTTTATACACCAGTTTTAATTGGCTTCAACCCTACCAATCAAGCAAGGTAGCTCTTTTCTATATAGAAACTTCTTAATTATAACATCGTATAGAAAACGAAGTACGCAATTTTAATTCATTTGCGCCAGGTTTGCTTGCCTCAGCTACATTGCTTTCGAAAATGCAGTCTGTATTTAGTTAAATATATTTAAGTTGGTTATACAAATGTAGTAAAATGTATATATCAATGTCCATTACTGATGAAAACGTTCAAAACTGTTGATATTCACAGGAGCAACAGAATTGAAAAATGGACCAAAACGTTCCAAGATGGTGAGTATACTGCAGTGTAAAATATTTTACGTCATATTTGACACCACTATGTTCAAGAGGTCAGTTACCTCAATGTCGCGATGTGACTGAAAGATTGTTGAAAGTGACATAAATCTCTATTGGACCATCATGCTAATATTTACATGTTTACTACATATCTGCTCAAGATAATTTCCACGTAGAAATAAACATTGAATACATATACACAAATATGAATACATCATAATCATAAGCCAAACTTACTCTAAATGCTAGGCTTTTTGTAAAGTTACATATATGCCTCCAGAAGTATTTTGCTTAGTTAGGATGTAATGTAACCTTCAACGTTTGATTTTTCTACCTTATATACTTTTTGACCTCACGAATTAATAACGATAATAATTAAAAAAAAAACAAATTGTAGTCTTTAACTGTGCCCCTCTTGTAGCAGACTTGTTTTTTAAGTTACGAAAGGGACTTCATGATTCATCCTCAAAGAATTTATTTTCAATCTATTTTTCCCTTTTTTGTCTGTGATGACTTTTGTCATACGGCCAATCAGATGTTTCTGCTTTCTTTCAACTATATACCAATCATATTTACACATGGAAGCAATAGGTAATCAGCTTCAAAAACGAAGCGGCGTCATTCGTAAGTCGAACACCGAACGCATGCGTAGCTGTGTATAATATGATATACAATGTAACGAAAATCATCTATAGTAGTATGTATTACTTTTATCAGAAACGCAGTATACATACTTTTAATATATTTATTTTCTTTTCTGTAGTGGTGCGTGCTTTAGAGGATGCGGAGTGTTCTGGCAAAGCTTTCATTCTTAATCCAGTCGTGGGAGTAAGTACAATTCTTTTTCCTACGAGCAAAGGAGTTACGTTACATCCATTGTATTTTAGTGGACCTTAAACAGGATGTCATGAAAGGTTTCTAAAGTTCGTTATGACAGGTCTTGGAGAACCTGTTTGGAATCTGTTACTTTCGCTTTATATGTTCAGATCAAAGTTTAAGTGGTAGTGATGATATACGTATTCACGTACTATGCTGTCAGCCTATTCTGCGCCCTTAAACATACTTGCCTATGTAAACTCGGTTTGAAAAAAAGAACCAGCAAAATAACATTCAACACTTTTAGACTGATCTTTACTCTATATGGTGATACAATTTTTATTTGTTATCTAGTTGTATAAATAAGAAAAAGATAGTTAATGTCAACGTACCCATGCGTCACGTGAATGTCAACTATGTCGGTTTATTCGACGCTATCGCGGTTACAGTGTATTTAAAAATGAAACAGACTATAATTTTGGACAAATTGACGTGAAGTGGATTTCTGCGAAAAGTTATAATTTGCCATAGTTGGCTCAGGGCCAATTGAACTAACGATATGTTTGCTGTATATTGTAAACTAAATGATCTTGCTGGATCTACTGTTTTTCTTCTTCATTAGGCCTTCTTACTAGAGGCTGAGTCTATTTTCGTTAATTGTACACAATCGGAGATAAAACAGAACAGGCCTAATAATGTGCATCAGTGTTTACACGGAAGTGATTACAATGTCACAAAATGCGCAGCGCAGAATTAGCCGACGCGCAGAAAAGGCCGGCACAGCAGTACTTATTTTGACAATGTTTAAGAGTTCTCATGTTTAAATAGCTCATATTATACACGATTACAGAAATCAATTCTAAATAAGTGTTAAGTTCATAAGTTGTCGAAATGCGCATATGGTGCACTAAATGAAAAAGTATATATGTTCTTTATTTATTACAGAGCACGGTAATATAGATTATTTAGCAATTATCAAACATTCTTTTATATACGATTATAGAAGACAATTAACCAATGAAATTATGTGTAGGTCTAAAGTTCTTATGAAAGCACAAGGCGGATGCCTTCACTATATATTTTATAATATTTTGGTGCACCGTATGCGCATTATGCGAAATCTCATGTCTCTTCAGTGATGGTCAAGGCCTAAACTCAAATATATATATTTGGAGAACAAACTCTTAAGAGTGAGGTTAAACATGCAAACAAAAATATCTCAAACAAACTAAAAGATATTGAAAATTACGTCAAACTGTTCCCTCGATCAAGGCTATAACTGCAACTAAATATTATACTAATGTATCTAATTGACAAAAACCCCGATAAATAGTTTAAAGTCAATTAATGTCCTTTGAAATATCAACAAAATTTTACATAACTATAGCATAATGGTACCATGATGTTAGTTCCCGAGTTTATAGAATTATTGCGAGTAGAGTTGGAGACCAATTTACTGAGGGCATCTGATTTTCTCTTACGTTTTACCCAGAGTAACAGAATTCTACAAGATGTTTTAGCAGTTTCCTTAAAATCTGGGCACACCATACTCAAATATAGTTTTTTATTTGTGATGAATGCTATGGCTGTATTAATTATTATTCCTGCAACTTTATAGAATAATAACATTGCAAGTATGTGAAAGTATATTACAAATATCACTTTCACTGAGCAGGTATCGACATTATATTGCTGTACAGATGAATAGTTCCATTACCTTTACACTAGCTCTTGATTTTATCATATGTAACTATAGTCGTAAACCCAGATGTAAGGCATGTAGTACTACACTGACAATTACGAACTATTGTGAGCATATATATATATATCCTTGTGCTGCCACTCTGTACATGTGATTGTTGTGTGGTTTGTTTGTTTGTTTTTTGTTTTTGTGAAATGATCTACCTCTATGCAGATATTATCGTTGTTTTTGTTTTCTTTGTGAAAAGAAAAGCCAGTATGAGCCAGTATGTTTTTGATTAGTGTTTCAGGTTGGTATTACTAATATGTATGCGGCAAATCCCTTTGTTGGTGACGTATTTCATGATTTTGTTTTCTTTTTGCAGCCAGAACCCATAACAGGTTCCAGTAGAATGAAGAGTGGCAGTGCCACAAAACTGCTACTAGAGACAATATTCGTCGGTGCTTATACGTCTAGTCAAAATGAATGTTCATCACCTCCTGTAGTATGGTAATTGTGTTTTATTAGATAAAATATGTTGTACTAAAATTTCTTTTGCAGATAAATCTCATTTTCAATTATGGGTCTTTTTAGACCATGCAACCAATCTTTTCCATGTTTTGAATTCTAGCTAAATCACCATGTATTTGTTTCTGACGTAAGTGTTTAATAATAAATTGACAACTTATATACCTTTTAATTTTGTGCACCAGATGCGCATTTCGACATCTTATAAATGTATGATCAATATGGTAAATGGTGTTTCCTTGAATTTTAATGGTGCTACGTTACATCTGATGTCTCATTCCATGATAATGTTGTAAACTGTAACTCACATTGTGGAAGAAATAAACAATATATTTCTAAAACGGCCTGTTTATTATTTATATGTTGCTGTTGATTTTATTTATTCAGGAACTGTAAATCGCACCTTGATATTTACAAGTCACTGCACATCAAAATATCTAGTCATTCCTGTTCAAGCAATATGGCAAAGCTGATACAAATTGCAGGTAACAGGTAATACATGTTTCAAACTTTAATATACCTAGTAAAACTTTAATATACCTAGTAAAACTTTAATATACCTAGTAAAACTTTAATATACCTAGTAAAACTTTATTTTAGAACCTAACATCGTTCCATGCAGTTCTAGTAGTATTCAATTATTCAATTTTCCAATACCATATCCATTTCTTACCACAAATATTATATGTATTATATATTATTGACAGTTTACAAAATGGCTGCAGTATTTACTATATTGGTATGGATAGTCTAGGGATTGTAGGATTGATAGATGCTTCTGAATGTCCTCCTACGTATAGTGCAAGTAAGAAATTTACTACGAATGAAGAATAATAGTAAGCTAGATTACATTGTACGAAATTATATATCCACAAACTTCATAGACTGATTCCAAAAATACAAATTGCTTATGCACTCCTGTGGATATATACATATTGTGTAGTTTCGGCATTTAACTTTTATGGTTCTTCAAACTCTTTATAGATGTGCTAAGATTTGTACGTTACTCTATATATATATTTTTCAACGTTTCAGCTTTAGATGACGTTCGTGGATTCCTAAATAATGGCTACGATACATTCAGAAATGTGGAGGGAGATATATCCAGTCTTGTAAGTATATATATATATATATATATATATATATATATATATATATATATATATATATATATATATATATATATATATATATATAATTCTTTAGCTTATTTAAAATGGAGAGGACACCTTTGAAAAAAGGAACTAACCATAATGCATAATTCTAAAGAACTGTCTTATGCAACACCAGATAAATTTATATTACTTTACACATACATACTTTTGTAGTTTGATATTTCGATGGAGTTAGAGCTGTTTCAGGTGCAATAATTAATGACTTCACTAAAATATAGTTACATGAAAAGATATGTAATTATAACGTTAATAGAATCTGATTACTTTTTCTCGCACTTGATTGGCTTAAATTCATTATCAAGTTTGTTACACCATGACTTACTTTAACAGCGAATTACTCAACTATTAATTCTTGTTAGATATAATTCTGTAATCTGTAATGATGGCATCATATGATTTATGAAATCTCCACATTAATTTTGTAGCAATCGTAAATACAAGGTTATGTAGTCAATTCAAAATATTTATGACCTAGATAGAGATTAAAGAAAAGACTTTTATTGGTTGTCCTACATCACATTTTTCAAAGATTGAAGCAGCAGAGTGTAGCCGTGTTTTTTTTTTTTGTGTTTCGGTACTTAATTAAAATACTTTTCTGTCGTATTTATCGTTTTTAACTAAAGTTACATACATGTATCTTTGTAATTTATTGAATGGATTGTGCAAATTTGTTATGAATTTTCATAGTTGTTTTGCGATGTATAACGTAAGATAGTTCACATAATCGACCTATGACATGCACAACGTTAAACATATACATGTATAAACACGTTATTACAAGAAAAAAGAGGAGTTACTGGCTCAGTTATGTGGCAGAAGTCACCATAGAGCTATACAGTACATGAATATAAATAATATACTAGAACATATATCACATTACAAAAATATTTGATTGTAGTGCAATTACGATACCGACTTAGGACGGTCATTTAACTTGACAAAAGCCAAACAAATGGTGTGGTTAACTCTGTCTTCATTGAGCAAAATGCTTAATGACTTCTGTGCTCTTCCGTGTCGATAACATTGTATCGTGAATATTTTCTGTACATTTATTTCAGTACTTTTGTATTAACCCGAAATATACATCGAATTTATTGTGAAAGTAGTATTTAAACTATCTCAAACCAAGGCGTATCTCTCTCATATATAGATTAGTTCATAGACTCTTATTTTAAGGTCACGTAAGTAATTTGTGTATCTTTCAAATATTTAGATTTTCACACTTGAGGATCACTGAAGATACATAAGGTGTGAAAATGGGCATATAGTGCACTAAATTAATACAGATAATTATATATGTATATTTATACAGATATTTATGTATATATTTGAAAATTTCATCAAATTAGTCAGTATGTCCATGACTATGTACTGCAAATTTGACGACTCATGGCTAGGCCTTTGTGGACTTGTTCCAATAAACACATAATTATATTCGTCTGTGAAGTTATCAAGTTAAAATGGATTCACTATCAATGGTTTATATGTACTCTATATGAATTGTATGGCCTGACACGTCCCGCGTTAGATGTGTCAGATGTGATCAACACCGAATTCTTGATCCGGCGTACTTGTGAAACATTTCAAAAGCTGTTTCATAGGAAAAAATTGTTCAAGAACAAATATACCATGTGAAGTTTGAAATCGAAAAATCTCAGATATCCTCTTCACTAGTGATTTAATTTGTCGCAGGTAAAAGGGACATATATCCTGCTTATTGATGATTATGCCATTAGAGAGGAAACCCATATTTTTTCACTAATATTTGATTGCAAATAAAACACTAACAGTATTATAAAAACAGATAATCGGGGATAATATACGTATTTTATATTAACGTATATTTCCACTCCTTTATTGTAGGGCAAACATTTCAAGATCTCATTAGAAGATTTGGAGCGTGATATTATCCCTCATCTCAGGAAAGACGATCTTGTCATCGTGCTCTCTGCAGGTCTGTATTTATGTTATGATACTTCCCCTCTTGATCGCATAGTACTAAACAACTTTTGAGGTATGACTATAAAATATCATTTGTCAATGCAAAAAACATATATCATAAATATTTCATTTGACGTATTAGAACATGTAGGATGAATTTGAAAAAAATTGCCACACAACATTTACTTTTCTACTGGCATTAATTTATCAATTTATTCGCTTCTTTCATAAAATATGTTTGTTATCTCTGTAAAACTGGAGTCTTTAAAATCTTTAAGCATTTTGCTTATGGTGGTATATATTTGATTTCAGATGGAGATTTAGACTCAACTTTAATAAATAAATGTTCATCTTGCCATACAGCGTTAATAACTTTTACAAAAACTGTGAGTGTATTATTATATATCAGAACTATAGAATATCTCCCTCATGCATGACCTTAGACAATTTTACATTTTTGATTTTGTATGTAGATTTTGGGAAATATTTTGAATAATACTATTTGAATCATACTTTTTGAATAATACTTTTTCGCTTTTGAGCATCATTGAGGAGACGATCGATAATTGTCAAAAGAAACACTCCATTACTTATAGTATATCACAGTAATGCTCTGAGAGCTCAAGTGAGTCTTCTGATCACCTGTTGTCTATTATCCGTCCGTCCGTCCACCTGTCATTCTGTATGTAAACTTTTAACATTTCGACTTCTTCAGAACCACCGGAAGGATTTTTGTGAGGCTTTAAATACACGAAGTATTATAGGGGTTTTTTTTTTTTTTAGGTTTGTCAAAATCCGTCGACATTTGGCGCCACCATGGCATAAAATATGTCTCAATGGCTTCCCCTCTTTCAAAATTTTCTACAGAACCACTGTATGGATAATAATACGTATATGATTGATCTAAAATGTCGTTGCATAAATAATTTTTGACGCTTTTTGACATCTTTTCGGTTTTTAACATTTTCAGGCAAAATATCAGAATTTTTATCAATATTTTCCATAGGGTTGAGTTTTGATTTACTGAAATGCTTATTTTAACCGAAATATAGTAAAGAAATTTTTTGAAAGAATTTGGACGAACTTTGAATTTTTAGATTTTTCATGATTATTTTTAGATTGAAAATCTTAATTGGAATAAACAATTATAGGCCCCTTGCAAGTGTATTATTTTTCTGTCAACAGGAGGCGCCACCATAGCCAAAAGTATGTCTTAGACGGTACCTTCAGTTGACAAACTGTTTTTTCATAACTAAATGCATCAGAGTGATATAGAAGCATGTGTATAGAAGTGTTGCTGTTTTTAGCTCTACTGGTCTCGACCAGTCGAGCTCATGCGATGGTCCTTCGTCCGTTGTCCGGCCGTCCGGACGTCCGCACGTCCGTCCGTAAACAATTTTTTGTTCCCTCTTCTCCTCTGAAGGTATATACCCCAGAGACCTTATTATGGGTTCTTCTTGTTGGGTAGGTGGTCTAGTTGTGCATGTGCAATTTTGGTCCAGTTCTGACCCCTTGGGGGCCCACAAAAGGGCGTGGTCCCAAAATCTTGTTCCCTCTTCTTCTCTGATTGTATATATCCCAGAGACCTAATTATGGTCTCATCATGTTTTGTAGCTGGTCTAGTTGTGCATGTGCAATTTTGGTCCCGTCCGGACCCCCTAGGGCCCCTACAAAAGGGGCGTGGTCCCAAAATCTTGTTCCCTTTTCATTTCTGAAGGTATATATCATAGAGACCTAATTATGGTCTCATTTTGTTATATAGGTGGTCTAGTTGTGCATGTGCAATTTTGGTACGGTCCGGACCCCCTGGGCTCCCAGAAAGGGGCGTGGTCCCAAAATCTTGTTCCCTCTTCTATTCTTAAGGTATATGTCCCAGAGACCTAATTATGGTCTCATCATGTTTGGTATGTGATGTAGTTGTGCATGTATAATTTTGGTCTGGTCCGGACCCCCAGGGGTCCCAAAAAGGGGCGTGGTCCCAAAATCTTGTTCCCTCATTTTCTCTTAAGGTATATATCCTAGAGACCTAATTATGGTCTCATTTTGTTGGATAGGTGGTGTAGTTGTGCATGTGCAATTTTGGTCCGGTCCAGACCCCCTGGGACCCCACAAAGGGGCGTGGTCCCAAAACCTTGTTCCCTCTTCTTTTCTTAAGGTATATGTCCCAGAGACCTAATTATGGTCTAATCATGTTTGGTATGTGATCTAGTTGTGCATGTATAATTTTGGTCCAGTCTGGATCCCCTGGGGTCCCACAAACGGGTGTGGTCCCAAAATCTTGTTCCCTCTTTTTCGCTGAAGGTATATATCCTAGAGACCTAATTATGGTCTCATTTTGTTGGATAGGTGGTGTAGTTGTGCATGTGCAATTTTGGACCAGTTTGGACCTCCTTGGGCCCCACAGGGGGCGTGGTCCCAAAATCTTGTTCCCTCTTCTTTTCTGAAGGTATATGTCCCAGAGACCTAATTATAGTCTGATCATGATTGATATGTGATGTAGTTGTGCATGTATAAGTTTGGTCCAGTCCGGACCCCCTTGGGTCCCACAAAGGGGTGTGGTCCCAAAATCTTGTTCCCTCTTTTTCTTTGAAAGTATATAGCCTAGAGACCTAATTATGGTCTCCTTTTGTTGGATAGGTGGTGTAATTGTGCATGTGCAATTTTGGACCAGTTCGGACCCCCTTGGGTCCCACAAAGGGGTGTGGTCCCAAAATCTTGTTCCCACTTCTTCTCTTATTGTATATGTCTGTGAGACTTAATTATGATCTCATCATGTTTGGTAGGTGGTCTAGTTGTGCATGTGCAATACAAAACATACATGTGTGGTCCAAATATATTTTTACCCCTTCTTCTCTGAAGGTAAATTGTTGTTTGAGTAGAGGATAACAGTAGAGCTCCAGTCTCGACAGAGACTTCTGGTTTATTCCAGTCCGAATGATAACATTTTATTCATTTTCACTTAATTCTGGACGATGTCATTTTAATGCAAAAACATTTCATAAATATTTCCCCTGTGGTTGATTTTTGATGCATTTAATGGGGTTTTTTTTACCAGAATTCATTAAAGTAATGCTGTTGTTAAAGAATTATGTAAGACTGCAAGGGGAAGGTGGTTGATTTGTTCACATTTTTCATCTTTTTCTTCACTACCTTTAGACTGATTTTGAGTAGGTGTAAGAAAAGTTGGTTCCATACAATTTTAAATGTATCAAAGAAACCAAAGGATTATGGCCACCTGCAAGCATTGTTGTTTAATATCATTATATGCATTTTTTTCTATATCTTTGGTGAGTGATATAGGCCCATGTCCTTTTTTCATTTTCTGTTTCTGGTTTTATTTATCTACAGGAATCACTTGCATTAAATCAATTTGAGGTGATTATCTATGAAGATTTACTAAGCGGGTCTACAAAAGATGACGTTAATTGCAGTGTAACTCAGGAATTTGCCTCGTTTTATTGTGAAATGTTCACCAAATGGGTGTGTAACGCTGTTACCACTGGTGCTCACATAATTAAAGGAAAAGTCTTTCAGAATATTATGATCGATCTGAAAGTCAGGTAAGTAAAGTACAGTCTTATTGACTATGTTCGAACAGTGTTTAACAAAAAGACTAATGTATTTGATTTTATCGTTCTATAAATATAAAACATATATACCTTCTATTATTGTATCTCCACATTATACAACAATAGTTTAATAAATGATACATAAGTAACGAGGTTTCGTGTTCTTTATTAAACGTTCTTATATTGAAGTATTTGAAGTCGTAGATTAATAATTAACTTTACATTTTAGCAACACAAAGCTGTACTACAGATCAGTTGGAATAATTCAGGTAATAGGCGAATTACACGTTGTATTGAACTTTACTAGAGATTTTTGTAATAATGTTATTTCAAATTTTGATAGATTTCTTATGTCAAATCCTTTGAAACACCAGGTTTTGCCTCATATCATTGTAGTTTCTTTTCCACAACTCTATATTACAATTAGAGTGAATACATTTTAATAAATTTGCCATATAATATAGCGAATTTAGAATTTGTTATATGCTTGCATAATATGTGGGCGTATTACCCTATACCGCTGTCGTCCGTCTATCCCACCTATCTTGTCTTCGCAACTCCGCCTAAACCCGTGGGGATTATTTTATGAAACTTAGTACAATAAAAGAACACCATATGAAGATGTGCATATTGGAAGGGAAATGCTGTTAAAATCTCAAATGTAATGGCCCTTAGACTTAGATTTTCTAAAAATACTGTATCTTTGCAACTCCTCCTAAACCTTTTACATGATTTTGATGAAACTAAGTATAATGAATTAACACGATATGTAGATGTGCATATTGGAAGGAAAATGCTGTCGAAGAATATTTACTGAAGTTAAAGTTGTATACCCTACAATTCGGTATAATTTCAAAAATTAAAGCATGTAAAACAAAAACTATATTTATCTCGTATGGCTGTAGTTATCACTTTTGCGTTAATAACAGTTTTTGTTGCTTCAAACCTTTGGAGATATCAAAATAAAAAGAACATACTTCGTAAATAAAGAGGGTATTCCATAAATACAACTGTAACCTGACTTCGCGCATGCGCAGTGTAATTGAAACAAATACGACGAAGGGAGACTCCAAAAGATAACAATTTCAGTAAATACTAACTTTAGCCGACTTGAATGCATATTTTCAAAGTTACTCGTCAAGTTTATTTACCTCGCCCTCCATGATACGGCTTCCAAATTAGATCACGTGATAAGTTGGTTGTAAACATTCTGTTTACAAACATTGCGTTTTACACAGCCGTATCTCACGTCATACGACGAATTTGATCACAACATTTGCAAGGGCATTTTTTAAATATGTTTTAGGCTTATATATATAATCAATACAGTTTATAATAAATTTATTCATAATATGCGAACAAAGGGTATACAGCTTTAAGTCAATTAACAACCCCGTATTTGATAATCACCTCAGTCATATATCAAAAGGAACTCGAGATAAAAGATACTACAGAGAACGCATCCTCTGCTTCATACCTCGATATACTGCTATCAATTAGTGACGATGGTTTATTAGTAACCTCTCTCTATGACAAACGTGACGATTTCAATTTCATTATTACCAACTTCCCTTTTCTGAGTAGCAACATACCTTCCTCTCCTGTATATAGCGTCTTCATTTCACAACTTATACGCTATGCCGAGATACTAAGTCGTGCAAACGACTTACTGAGTCGTACAAACGACTTACCAAGTCATACAAACGAGATACTAAGTCGTACAAACGAGATACGAAGTCGTGCAAACGAGTTATTAAGTCGTACAAACGACTTACTAAGACATACAAACGACATACTAAGTCGTACAAATGAGTTACTATGTCGTACAAAAGAGATAATATGTCGTACAAACGAGATACTAAGTCGTACAAAAAGAAGTTTATGCCCTTGAAATGCATTCAGAATGGATATGTGGTTACTCAGTTAGACAGTTGTTACATGTAATCGATCCAACTGGAGTGAACAATAGACGCAAGTGACGATTGTCTAACAGACAAAAGTAATTGCGTGTAAGAAAGATGTAATTAATGTATATATTAACTATTGCACAAAATAGTGCATAGCGTCTAGCACCATATCTCAGAGACATATTTGTCTCTAAGAAGAGAGAATTATTTTACAATTAGATTACTATTGTTGCGCAAGTGATATGTCTTCCATTAGATATTTATGAATACAAAAGTAAAACGGCTCGCTAAATTCTTTTTTACGTTCACTGTTGTTTCTGTTCTGTCTTCATTAATATTATCATAGTATGTGAAAACTAACACACACAGAACAATACGTATAATTAATTTAGAATCAGTCATTTGAGGGTACAAGATTATATAAGAAGTATATATCAGTTTTAAGTTTATTATTAAAGTTATCATTATTATGATGTTAATTTGCTCTCAATGTAATCCCCTAGTTGGGATAGAGCCCATGTCTCTCGGATAACTAGTCTGACAGGTTATATACTGAATACTGAATTAGCATACCTCGGTAGATTCCGATACCCTTCTTCAAACCAGATAATGTGTCGCTTCATAATATGTTGCACATACTGGTGTTTTGTGGACGTGAATTTAACAAAGCAATGTGCAACATAACATTGGGCCCTGGCTTCTTCTCAAACGTCACCTGCGTCTATTGTTCACTCCAGGTGGATCGATCACATGTAACAACTGTCTAACTGTGTAACCACATATCCATTCTGAATGCATTTTAAGGGCATAAACTTCTTTTTGTACGACTTCGTATCTCGTTTGTACGACTTAGTAAGTCTTTTGTACGACTTAGTATGTCGTTTGTATGACTTAGTATGTCGTTTGTACGACTTATAAGACATTTGTATTGTCTTTACAGAAATTCAGCAATATATCTATCGAAGAAGCAGAGATATTCTTGCAAAGGTCTATTTACTACAATGACAATCCGACATCAACTCAGAGAAATGCCACTGTAGCAGAACATATAGATGTTGCTAATAATCTAACAAAGGTATATACTTTACTTAAAGTTTTCATTCCATGTATTCTCTGAATTCATGGCAAATCATTGCTTTGATAAAAGATTATCGTTATTGTACACGATGTAGTTTACTTGTTTTAGACATTGATGTATTCTTTGACAAGTACCTTGTAGAATATAACAAAGCCCTAGATATTTTCTTTTTATTCTTACACATGTGTAACATTACGTATTTAGTCCATAGATATTACTAAATTGTAAATGTTTAAATTAGCTTTTTATCGTATATATTATTTGGTAGAATAATTATTTTGTAAGGGATTTAATCTCGCCAAAACGTTGATCATATTAGTTCAACATCCTGTTCTATAGAACCTAGAAACTCGAAAAATGTCAAAATCAGGAATGTACACCTCGTATTTATCACTTTGTAGGTGTAAACCCACAGGGAGGAATAAATCCAACGTTTCTATCCCTTTACTGCTAATACTAACTGGGAATACCAGTCAAACTAACTTAACTAAACATATGGCATCACTCCGGTTGTGGACATTGAGCAGGAGATGCCCACTCCTCCATGAAATTTGATCTCACCTTTGGTTCCTCCTGGGGTCTGTGAGAGCCTTCTTTTCCAAATCTGTACAGACTTCTTTGACTTTCCTCCCTTCTTATTAGTAGCATATTATTGCACTTTTAATATTTGTGTTTTCCTGCGGTAGCTTTACGTTTTTAGAACTAATAAGTTTCACTTATGTGTTGTATGTTGATATTTGTATAACTATCATTTTTTCGATCGTTTGTTTCAGGTTGTACCACGTGCATTACTAGCTGCTATTTTGAAAAGCCCGATAGCGGAAGCTGAGACTAGATTAGAGAAGGAACCTGTGATAAGAGCTGTCATCTCACAAACTCTTCTTACAATGAAATAATGAAGTTTCAATTCTGCCAAAGATTTCATTGTCAATATGTTTCAATTTATTGTTTGACATTTTAGAAAGGCTGTTTTACCTAAGTTTGTGTAGAAATTTTATTTTACACTCTGTAAAGGAATAAAATGATACATTATCATTATCTGAAATTAAGAAGGATTGATTCCTGTATTTGTTTCGGTTTCATTTATAGATTATTTAATACACTAAATAAATTCGTCAACATAACGAAATATACCTTTATGCATTAATGTAAATGAATACATATCAGAAAAAGTAAATTTTTACAGTAAACTGTAGAATTCTTCATCTATAAAAGGGTTGTTTGGTCACATACATTTCAGAATTTGATATTTACAAATACAGTTGCGGATCAGTAAGCACATTCTGAGAGAGGTAGTTGCGAGTTAACGGCTAACAAATGTCTTTCCCTGCAATCTGAAAGTCTATGAACTCCGTGATTATCCTCATTTTCCTCTTTAAGTCTCTCACCAGAGGATCAAGATCGAAGACTGCGCCATATGTCTCCTCTACCAGGCGCATCAACTCGACCTAAAATGAGTGGTGGTGTATTACAATATCATTTTCTTTTCTAGTTTTGATAGAATTTATAAAGTTTAAAATAAAAAGTGTGCCGTTTTAATAGAAGATTTTTGCATCACTAGATTAGTATTCGAAAACAAATGTATACATTATAAAAGATTAACTGAGTGTTGTTTACGTCACTGCACGATTATTTCATTATGATGGTATTATCTGCTTGATGCATTTGCAACGGACTTACCCAAAGCAGTGAGGGGTCTTTTATATGCCGCGCCTATCGTGACACGGGACCTTGGTATTTTCTGTCTCATCCGAAAGACAGAACATCGTTGTGCCCAAGGTGGAAGTCGAACCCGTGACCTCTTGATCACAAACCGAGCACTTTATCTACTGAGCTACACCGGCTTACAGCATACCAGATATTAGGATGACTATTGGCATTAATATTTTCACACCTTCCAACACTTTCAATATAACTATATTCTCATTTTAACATTAGGGGCAGGCGTGGTGTAGTGGTTAAGCGCTTGGCTTGCGGCGCCGACGATCCGGGTTCGATTCCCGGGTTGCGCCACTATGTTTAAGAAGTTGGTAACCTTTTGCTTCCATGTCACGATATAACTGAAATATTGTTGAAAGCGACGTAAAACACCAATCACCCAACCAACATTTTAACATTAAGGTATATTGGATAATGCTTTATTTCTGAGTAATTTTTATTGATGCATTTTCAAAATGATTTCAGATTTCGGGCTCGAATTAAAGTGAATGATATAGCTATTACATATTAAAGGAATAACTAAAACTTGCATTAATGTTTCGTAAGCTTTTGATAATGAAGAAAACATGTATATCTATATGTTTTTAAGTCATAATTTGTACTGATTCCTCTGTAAATATACATAAAATTGAAAATAAGAACGCTTTTATTTACATAATTCTTAAACATAATCTGGAATATATACATCATCGAAAGAAAGTAATACATTTAAATATATAAACTTATGGTTCGTCGCAATAACCTTTGTATATTTATATACATAAATACTTACATTTGGAAGACTAGCTATTCCTGTTTTGAATTCTTTGGAAAACAGTGCTTCTTTGTCCCAGTTAATACCTAACAGGTTATTCTGTTTTAACTCTGGATATTTTGATATGGCATCAAAGAGAACGCTTTTATCTGTATATAACTGAACTAGATCATCGACGTCAGCTTCAGATGTAGCTTCCTGGTAATGTTTGTCAAAACAATGATATATATTGTATTACTCTGTGAATTTGAAACTTTGAATTTGATTGATAATATAAAATATATGAAAGTAGTTGATGCATTGTGGCACTTACAATATTTATAAACTTCTGGAATCCAGAACGTGTATCATGTTCCCGACAACAGTTAGCATCTCCATGTTGACTAGCAATATCCGCTCTAAACGTTCAAATCATAAAGACTTCACAAAATAGCTCAATAGTACATATCCAAGTTAGAAACTACAGTGGAAATATGTGGAATCCCAGAATTTCAAGGCAAAATCATGTGCACAGAAGGTGCGAGTGTCTCCAGACTAGCTTCGTCCTTCGTTCAGACTAGACAAAAATAATTCAGTTTTGCATACAAAGGATAAATGTGAACAAATATTGTGCAGAAAGTGCCACAGCCACACAACATAAGGGTTGAAGTAACAATATCTATTTTTCAAGAAAAAAGTGACATTACGCTGACTCAATTGTTATGTCTATGATGCACAAAGCAGATGCCCATCGTAACATGTCGTCATAGCTACCAAAGTTAGAGATAAATCCCTGTCATGAATGGAAAATGGATCGGTGTAATACGTTTAAATGAAACTTTCAACCTGAAACTTTTGACGAGATATACCCTTCAAAGGTAATAAGTCAAAAGCTGGTTAAAATAAATCCTTTTCTTTTCTGTTCTTTTGTTCTTATTTTATGTGTGTATGTAGCTTCATGCTTTTTTCCTCTAAATTATACGGAATGTCCTTTACTCGCAAACTGCACGTAACTATATTGTTTATGTACCGGGTAAGACCATCAATCACAATATTACGATGCATTCGTCAGAATGATTGGTTAAATGCAATCTGATATTTCTGATCTTCTAGTGGGTTATAGGAGCGTTCAACGCATAACTTATGATGATATTAAACATTTTCGTTTTATAAACCGGCAAACGTTAAATTTCAAATGTTTTTAAAATTTATCACGAAATATTATTCGATTTTTGAAATTGATTAGTTTTCAGAGCTGCATACCTGATGAGGTGTCACCAATACCACTAACTTCTTTGACAGCAAACGGAAGGGGTATCTAAGTGCAGCCCGAAGAGCTGATGCCTCGTACATCAAACTATTGTCACTCCTCCAAAACTGCTGGATATTTGTCATTTTCACGTCTTTTATATCAGCAAAGTACCTTCATTTTTACGAGTATATAAAAAAGAAAGTAATTCTTTATTATATATAGACGGCAATTTCTTAGTCAAAATGGAATGGTAATGTTTAAATAAAATTTTAAGAAACTGACATTTCTTCATTCTTAAAATCATACGTAGATACATGTATACTTTCGGCTAATTTTTTTACTCGTTATTGAACGTCTTTCCAGGTATTTTACCTGCATAGTTACATTCATGATTTAGATATGGAAACACGGAAAACACTCTTATACCACCACATGCGACAGATACAGGTGAGAGACATTATCAATGGGCCAAATACAAGGTATAAATTCTAGCGTGACTTTCAGGTCCACACGACCCGAAACACTTATATCTTGCTAGATACAGCTAAACTATGTATGATCATAGTCATAACATCAATAACCTTAGTATCAGTAAAAAGGGTATACATACTACTTTTCGAATTCTATTTAAACATGACAAAAGTTTGAGACACCTGTATCGACAACAGAAAGCAGACATGTCTTTACTGTCATTATCATTGACCAATCATACCTGGTGTTAGAAATTTGGTGTTGAGTTTTTCCATATCCCAGAATTCCTACTCGGATGTTTTCTCTGTTTTCTGCTATCTTCTGTATTATATTGTAAATTATAGACACCGTATTGTTGAAATTAACATTAGCTTCTGCTACCACCAATACTAAATCAACCGGGAAACTTGATGACTTTACAATAGGTTGAGGCGTATAGTTTCCATGACCATCTTGAAAAAAAGAAATATGTGGAATAGAATAAATAGAAAACGTCAAACGTTATATTGCATAAATAAATAGTTAGTAATATTAAGTTGTTGGAATTTTTTTTTAAATAGCTAGTCATATAAAGTTGTTGAAATTTTATAAATTTTGCATGATTCAAAATATTGGAATATCAATTTAAAAATATTTCTAAATAAAATTTTTCAAAGCTTTTAAAGAAAATGTTAGCTGAAGCAATTCATGTTTCCTATCGGTCCCAACTCATATGATGCCAAATGCAGATTAAGTGTGACATATTTCGAACTTGATTTGAATCTTACAATAACAAAGCAGACTTTCAATCAAATAACTGTATAGCAAAATTTTCAAAACCTGAAATTTGCGCATTACCTAGATAGAAATAAAAAAAAGTCAATTGTTTCCAAATTCAAACCTTGACAAACTCAAACTTGATCTGTGATTTACAACAAAAGAAAGGAAAGAAGAAATCTGATTAAGTTGAATGTAAAAAGTCGCCACGGACATACAGGATACAGATGATATGAGATTAAGCACACAGAAAGACATATCAACTATTCGATTGTAATGCAATTTTACCGATTGTCTTTTACAGGAGCCCAATTCAAGACATGGTATCTGCGATGATCTCGGGGTCATACCTTCGATGCCGAATGCGTTTAGTTATTTTTTCCCTATAAAATGACATTATTGGAAACTTTGACCCTCCATAGCTTGAATCTTAGCTCAGCGTAGGAATCGGGATGAGAGTTTCCGCTCGACAAATATTTCCAAATTAAGATAAAAGATCTGAATGGGATCTGTAACATCCTTAGTCGTACAAGGCTTATTATTTCTGTAAACCAGAGCCAGAAGTTATAAATAGAAAACAGTATTTGTTTTGCTTTAATTTTGACCAAGAACAACATTCCCCGTGTAGATCTCAAAGCTTTATACGATCTCAAAATTAACATTGTCTCATGTGATATTCCTACCAAGTTGGTCAACTCTTCTATCAGATTTGATCCTTAAACGGGGTACATCAAAGTCTTACACTATGTTCCACATATTTCGTTTATGTTTTGTTTTTACAGATATTGGTTATTAAAGTTTTGTCAAGTCATGAAATATTGAGTTTTTCTTACCTATTGATTAAGAAAAGAAACAGACACTTTGAGAAATTTGGTTTCTGTGAGAAAATAAGTTTCTAATTGATGTATGGTACTTGAGTAAACAGATAGTAATACAGATAGCAAATCTGTTTTAGAGTGATCAATCACTCGGGGAAACATTAGAAAAAACAGAACTAAGTTGCGGAAGGTTTGATAAAATTCAAAAGAGAGTTAACTAGCATATACCAATGCATAAACACGTCTAAACGAGGAAATTACAAACGGTATGTGAAAAACAACTGAAAATGTCATGGTGACTCAAGGTATTAATGCTAAACGACAGAACCGTTACAGAAACATCTTTCCACTAATATTGTTTCCATACCTACTGTACTGATCGGTTTCTGCAAAGTAATACTACTTCAAATATCAACTTTTAATTTAATACGATAGCGTATTTGTTTTTTATAAATTATTCCCTGCATCTAGAAACTGCAAATCATAATCATCTACTTGTATTATTTATGAATTTTGAAAATTTGAAGTATAATGAATGTTATTTTCCAAATGACTTCTTATATATTCAAATAATTGTAATTAATTGACGAGTATTGTAAAAGGTTGGTTGGTTGATTGGTGTTTTACGTCGCTTTTTTTAATTATATCGCGACATGGAAGCAGGAGGTTACCAAACTCGTAAACATAGTGGCGCAACCCGGGAATCGAACGCGGATCGTCGGCGCCGCAAGCCAAGCGCTTAACCACTACACCACGCCTGCCCCTATTGTAAAAGGTGTCAGGTTGAAAATATAACCTTTTGATATTCAAGCAATTATTGTCTGCTCCATAAATCATTACTATAACTAAGCAGCGTATCATTATTGATTACCTGTAATTTTACAATATGTAACCGACGGTCTGAACGAGAGTTAAGGTCACTAATGCTTCATTAAACTTACTTTTTATGAATATATTTGAGTACCAATACTTTTTCGTGGGACATACTTCGAGATAAGCATACAGATCGTCGCAATCATATGCGCATTCTGTAGATTTACAGTTGGAATACTCGCAATGCGGCTGAAAAAATACAACGATAAAGAGAAGGTTAACATGTTTCCCATATTCATAATTAAAGCCCCAAATTAACTGAAATAAAGGGGCTTGGGTTGACCCTATTACAAAGTATGGTGTAGGGTGGGTTGGTAAAATCCATTCCTCATTTTCAGCCTTGAGCATCACTGAAGAGACATAAGATGTCGAATATGAATATGATATACAGTCAGATTTCAGCACGTACATGTATATATGTTTTGATATTAATTGTTTATTTTATTTATATCTAGTCCGAAATGTGAGACCCAAGCATGAGACCTGGGTTTGCATTCCTCCAACACAGAGAATCGCTGGGAAAACCAAGAAATCGAAACGCTTTATACCTCACCCTTCGCTTTCTTATTCACATGTTTACATCCAAACTATAATGCTTTTATTTCAGAAAGTTCGATAAAAATCCCATAGTAATTGGATTTTAACATTCCTCCCTCGACTTTCCTCATATTGCATTCAAATTGGAATTTACCATGATCTATAAATAGAAATCTTGGAAAAAATCCGCTAAAGGATGTATAAAATCGCTTGTTACGGACCTTGAATATCGAACTTTCTAATACGGAAACTTTATAGTTTGGATATAAACAAGTGAATGGCAAAATTAATGGTAAGTAATATTCTACTAAGAAAAGTTTCAATTTTTATCAGCTCCCATCGATTCTCTGCATAGAAAGAATTCAGACCCAAGTTTCAAGCTTGGGTCTTACATTTCGGACTAATCTGTATCTTTTGACTATAGCAGATGTATTAAACACTTTTATGGCATATTTTTCAAAGTAATCTTCCCACACGGGCCAGCTGCATGAGAGATAAAAGTTAAAATAAATAAATAAATAAATAGAAAATAAAAATAAATACATAGAGAAAATAAACAGTTGTATGGATAAAAGGGTATGTATGAGATGTATATGTTTCATTTCTTGAAAATTAATTTCTTCTCAAGAGCTTATATTCAATTACAAATTAACATACTTGCCGTAGTTATGATCATTCGCATACTAAACTTACCAACATTAGATCAAACTGAGGGCATAGCTTTGTTGAAATACCTCCATTCTTGAAATGCGAACATTTAATGTTACAACTGTTAGATTTAACAACTGGAGTATTTCCTAGTGTAGAACATGTTTGACCTGAAATCTGATAGTCCTTTACAAAGGTCGGCACATCGTCTTGTAAAATAGTACCATTCCTAATCCGGAAATCCGTTCCTTTTTCAAAGTCCGTTACACCCAAAAGTCCAACTGTTTGGTTATGAAACTTAGAGTCTACAGATACAGTACAGTATTGTATTTGAAATTTACACGACAATTTCATTCCAAAGCCAGTAGAGATTTCAACTGATTGAAGCCTTTTCCGTTGTTTTATCGTAATGTTTTTGTAAGAGGTGTGCCATGAAAATGGTAATCTGTAAGTAATACATTAATAAGATGTTCCAACAATATCTGTAAATCTGTAAATACATGTAATAAAATGAAACAGCAATATCTGTATCATGCAAAATACATTAACATATCTACCGCTACAGCTATATATGTGTAAAATGCATCCATGTCTTATTTGTCTGAATATCAGGGAGAAGATATTTTATATTTTTTACCCTGACTCTTCACAATTAGGAAGATATATTTTCCCAGTCCTATCTATTGTAACTGTTGTAGATGAGGAAAGAAGTGTCAGCTCTTCACCGGACATCACCAAAGCAAATTTTGAAGTTTTCATGTCACCAGTAAGCAAATGTGTACACTCTCGAGAGACATCTAATGCAACAAAAGAACAAAACACTAAAAAAAAAAAAAATTCAGGTATTTATACAACTATACAAAATATATTTACAGAATAACCATTACTTGGATTATTATTATAAGCTTTATTACTATTTTTAACAAACAGAATTAGAAAAGGCGTACCTGGTATCTTGAATACTTTCCCATTGAATGTCTGTATCCACTTCCATTTATATATCCGAGCAATGACTGAATGAGATGAAGGCTTACGATGAAATAATTTTCGAAATATTATATTAGATATGTATTTTTCACCAATAGTTTGCTCTGGGAAGGTCTGAAAAACAGATTAATAGCAGTTTTATGTATTTTCTATCACTTCAACATCATATATTCAAGGGAACCCACTATGCAAGTACATACTGTAAATACGAACATTTTGTCCTGAGAGCGAGGCTTCTTGCAACGAAACTATTCTCACAGGGATATATTGAGGAACGTTTGAAATTGTCAATGAGAAAGTTCTATGGTCAACATAGAGATCTGCTGCAATTTCAGATTCCTCTTTCAATAATGTTAACCGATATGAGACCTGACCATACAAACCAACCATCTGAAATTTTTTTTATTATACTGGATTTGACATATAATGTATATATACAGACATTTGTTCACGTGCATTTCCGACCCCGGGATTTCAGTTAAACAACATTTCATACTGTGAATAGGATAATTTGACTTCGTGTTCTTGTCTCCATCATGTTCATATGTGTATATTTATGTATTTACTTCCTCGACTTGAAAAGTTGTTGCAGGACTACTGCAATGGGTGTTGCATGCATAAGGGGACGCCTACTCCTGCCGGGCACCTCGTCTCACCTCGATGGGGGTTCGCATTTGTCTGAATATGACACTGTACGCGAAATTGTCCTTTTATTCCATGGACTATGAGATATGGTTAACCCTTTTGTACTTCTTCGTTTTTTACTATCAACAGAGTCATGATTTGTTCATTATGCAACACGTTGAATATCCTTGGAAATTTGGGAAACAGGAGCAAATCAAGTGTCTATCAACAGTAATGAAGTTGTTTTTGACTAGAATGGAATATACGAAGCATACAGATAAAACGAAAATATTTAAACATTACACACATGAAATAAGTCTGTACTATATCATTGTCTATCCACTTTCCTTTACCTGATAAACTCCAACACTAAAGAGTATGATGCCTTTCTGATCAAGTTCTATAGGTTCATACGTCCCATTTAATGTTGCTCTACTGTCATCTTATAGACGCAATGTATCGTTTTAATTTTTTAAGCAATTAAAGAGGATGTGGCTAGCAAAACAGGAAAAGCTTTCTGTCCCCGGACGCTTGATTTCACCTTTCTTTTTAAGGATTATGAATGTTTTTGGGCCGTTTGACGACCCCTACAGTTTTGTTCTACTTTCATCCTATTCATGCAGTGGTTAAATATTTTTGTATCGTATGTATGTTAGGAACAGGTTTTGTAAAGTAGTTAAGTGCTTGGCTGGCGGCGCAGATGGTCCTGGTTTGATTCTCGGATTGTGCCTCTTTGTTAAAGAGGCTGTTTACCTCTTTGCTTACATGTCGCTATATAACTTAAAAATCGTTGAATACGACGTTAAAACATCAATCAGCCAACCCACTTATGTTTGTTTCGAGCATTCTTGAGAGATATGGCCAGGCCCCGCCGTCACCCAAATTTTAGAAATCTCAACCTCAATACTCAACTCAAATCGCTGAGGTGAACTCATCTGAGTATACTCCTCAAATCGCCGTCACGAAATAGTTGAGGCCTTCCTCAGTTGAGGTCGATTTATCCATACTCAACTCAGTTGAGGTGTTACATTTTAATGAGTGAATTTTCGCGGATTTTCTTTTTTGCATCATTTTTAAGTAATAAAGTACGTAATTTCACCTTATCGTCTTTTTGTTTGTTAAAACAAATTAAGAAAATGCTTGTATTCATGTAAATCTGTCATCAATGTTAAAGTTTACGGTTGTAAATACGAAATTATAAGCACAATACTCATTATGAATCTGTTACCTACAAAGAATGTACTGTCGCCTACAGTAGGTTTGTCACAATCTTCAGCAAATTCAGGACCCCGTTTCCTCATAGGGCCTTAGCCTCGACATACATAAGCTTATGAAGCAGCCTTATTCTTAACTTTTTAGACTAAGAATAAATATGAAATTAAAAGAAGGCAAATAAGACGCGAACATGTCCCTCGGCTCGGAATCGTAAAATGTGTCCTACCTGTATGTAAGTGCGCTAAGAACTCCTTTTTCTAATAATTTTGATAACTTTTGTAGAAGTAAAAACACATGTATATGTACAGTGAACTAGTGTAAAATATGCATCATACGTCATGCACACGTCACAAATCAGCCAAGTTTAAGGCTACAAACTTGACACAGATATGACGCCATATTTTTTCCTGAACTATAATATGACGAGTGGAAAAGAGTTTCAAGGCAGATCTAACTGAAATTTTCACTAATTTTGATAAAATAGCTTTTCTTCCCGATTTTCTTCATCAAATAACAATAAATAATAAATAAATAAATAAAAACTAAAATAAAATAATAAATAAATACATAGATCTAAATAGATTTTAAAATCTCCATCTGCGTACCATGCATTTTGTGATTTGAAAGATACCTGAAAATGATGCACATTAATATATTGGGTGACCTTAAAAGTGTACCTCATTTCAGCCGCATGTCTGTATATACCTTTACTTTAGATATGAAGTTAACCCCCCTCCCCCTTGATTATTTCCAATGAGAAACAATGTGTCAAAAATAGAAAAAAAAATGTAAACTTAAAATTTGGGATAAATAAAATCCAAAGTTTTATAACAGTTCTCTTGAAATATTTATAAAAATGCTCATGAAAATTTCGGAATATAATTCTGCTGTCCACAGCTATTTAGCCCTCAAAATTGGGCTTAATATTTGTAAATATTTTAGTTAAGTAGAAAAAAATCAGTTCAACTGTGTCCCTATGTTAAGATATAGTAAAAATGAAAATTTGACGATAAAATTGCGCCGGCATAGATAAAATAAATAAACATCTAGCCGGCGAAGTAATGTGGTTAGGGAGTCGGCTATAGTTCGGTAGGTCTTGTGTTCGATCCCCGCCGATGTATTGTCTTTCAGATTAGACAGTAAATATCAAGACCTCGTGTCGCTGTAGGCGTGGTACGTTAGAAATCCCCTCACTGCTTCGAAAGGGTCCGTTGCAAAGGCCAAAATTGATATTTTTTCATCAAGCAGATGCTGTTGAAACATTAAAAAGTGAACCCCGTCGAAAACTGACCCGTCGACTAAAACGTTAAAAATCGATTTGGTCCGTTCAGCTATTTAATGATCCCGCCACGCTTGAAAAGGTGACCTAGAGTGACCCTCGTTGAAAATTGACCCGCAGTAGTGGGTCATATTTTATCTATCTTTAACATATATATATATATATATATATATATATATATATATATATATATATATATAAAGATTACAAGGTCACTGAAGTTGGTGTCATTTGAAAGTAGTTGAGTATACATACCAAATATAAAGTCTCTCTCATAAGATTCAAAAGCTAAAGTTAATGTTTTTGCGGACACACAAACTCACAGACACACAGAGGGACAGACGAAAACCTATGATGCTCTCCGAATTTTCGATTACAGGGGCATTTATAGCAGAAACATATATACACATATGTGTATATATGTCTCTGATTTAGAGGGGTTATTTTATTTTACTCTGCGATGAATTAAAGACCGTCTAGTTTAGCGCAGTATAGACACCGAAAAAGTGAAAATCATTCCTTGTATTTACACCTTTTTCAGTCTAACCCGCCATGCGGTCATGTTTTAATTTTTTTACTCTACATTTCGACTTTATATTTCTTTGATACAAAAACATAAATAGATAAATAAATAATAGAAATAAAACTCCGAAAATAATCTAAATTTTACGTTGAACAGAGACATGTAGTTATGCAAATTTCGATCTCATAAGATTTGTTGTCTATGAGAATTGATACTTCATAGGGGGGCATATGCCGCGCTTTTTTTTCTCAGCTGCAGTGATAAAGGTATCAACTTTCCAAATATAGTGTGCGGCTTCTTCTTCTTCCATTAAAGTGAAGGACCGCATATATGCGGCATCATCTCACTATGAAGAAAACGTGTGCGTGAGGAGGAGTCCACGTCAGTATATCACACAGGGAAAGACGAAAATCTATATGCTCCCCGAATCTTCGATTGCAGAAAACTGAAGACATCTGACAAAGCTGTATGACAAAGGTAATATGTTCATGAACAATTACGCTGTGCGATATTACAATGTATTTGAGGGGTTAAATCATACATGATTTCTTGTATTTTACCCTGAGATGAATTACAGACCGTCTAGTTCAGCACTGTAAAGACAATGGAAAATTGAAATTCATTCCTTGTATTTTACATTTTTTTTTTCAATTTAACCCGTTATGCGGTCATTTTTTAATTTTTTAAAATTTTACCTTACATTTCGACTTTATATTTCCTCGATGCAAATAAATAGATAAATAAATAAATACATAAATAATAAAAATCTGAAAAGATGTTGATCTATATGTTTGAAAGTAAAACAGCGATAATTGGTGAAATGATTTATGATAGAAAGTGCGCGATTTCTTTCCATGATGGCTTTTTCAGCTACTGAGCTAGCTTATCAAGATAAAATCATGACGTCATTTTATCTAGGATAGTGACTAGGCCGTGGAGCGCAAACTATCGTTCTTTGATTGACGTCATGCACAACGTCATGCCGACGTCACCAACTTTAGTTTTGGCTTTGACGCGATTTTGGCATTTTAATGGTTAACGATCTCTTATAACTCTCTTTCGTTGCTTGTTGTCTCATCTCTCAGCATCCCTAACAATCCATGTCGTTCGTGATGCTTCTCCGCTACATTTTTCACCTTGAGGAAATACTTAAGGTACCTATGAATCTTCACTTACATATATGAGTATTTACTCAAATATCCATCTTGAGTAAAAATGGTGACGGGGACTTGAGGTTGAGGAAAGAAAATTGAGGAAAATACTCAAACTTGAGGCTGAGTATTGAATTGAGGAAGGTTGGTGACGGCGGGGCCAGGTAAACAGGATATGTTTACTCCTACTATGAGCTTTATCTCACCTCTTCTTCTCAGGTTGCCTAAGCACCCTGCTACTCATACTATCATTATAGAAAGTGAACGAACCTAGAAGCCGAACCGACAACACTGTCTTTCTTCAAACGAAAAATGTCAGTTCAAAACGCTATAAGCGCGAAAATAATGAAGTATCGTCGTTTCGATAAATGATTGTTACGTTCACACATCAAATCTCATCTTCAGGGTGAGATGCATTGAGCGAAATTGAATTCTTCGGATCAATGACTGTAAAAATGTGTCCCATAATTATTTGCACCACATATACTACCATAGATTGTTGTACACGTGTTTAAGTAAAAACGGGATTACAAAAATATTGTAACAGTTTAAAGTGATATAAACAAGGACACTTATAGACATAGACGTGTAAACAGAGATTTATAAGTGCCTCTCATATACTCTTACAACAATGTTGTTGTAAGGATTTCATAATCTGTACTGATATATACGCTAAACAGTATGATATTGCCAAGATTGTTAGTTTTCGAAATGTACTTTATTCTAATTAAACATATTATTATTTATTTTCTTCAAAACAATTAGCAAAATTGATTAAAACGGATTCTGATATTCCCCGCAAAAATAGGGGGAAATAATCTGATTACTTTCAGGCTTAGGGGTTATCTATATCATAATTACTTTCAGGCTTAGGGGTTATCTATATCATAATTACTTTCAGGTTTAGGGGTTATCTATATCATTCATGGATGGAATTGTCATAGTAAACATTCAAATCTTCTGTTTCATTTTTGCGTTGAACAAATGCTACTTACTCGGAAATCCTTTAATTTAAATGGTAATGGAGAACTGAATGAGATTTCATGAGTCATCAAAGCTTGCTTAAGTGATGAAAAGATACCACTCTGTGTATATGGGGTGAATATTTGAGGAGGATCTATCATCATTTGACCAATTCCTTTTAAGGCATCTGATTTAAACTTCATCATTGACAGCCATAAGATACCGCCTGAAATAAGCGTAAAATGAGGTGTAAAACAGGTGTAGATCAAATAACATAGTATGACATTGGTTAATACTAAATAAATGAGTGTATGGTGTATAAAAGTACTAATTATGTATGCCATAAGATTAAAAGGGGGGCAGGATCAAAATTTTATGTATGAAGAAAATATTTTCATAAATTCAGTTCAGCACGTAATACATCCCCGTGGATACTTCATATAATAATTCCACAATGACCTTGATTCAAGACAATCCAATTTTTTCATTTCTTTTAAAGAGATATTCAATTTATTAAAATGGATGTTAAGGATAGTGTAATTTCTTGAATATTTTATCGTTACAATTTAAATTTTCATTTTCATTTTTAAACTAAGTAATTATAACATATTTATATCTATGTCCGTATATGATATAGCTCTATCTCTGTTTAATGACTATGTTTGGCAAACAGTTTGCACGATGAGTATTTCGGATTTAACAGTTTTGCTTTTTTGGACTTGGAAAGTTTTGATGTTGAGCTAAAGCTCTTTTGTGCATTTAACACACTTAATTTGTGATAGATAATAAATTTATTTCTACGGAAAACGTATTATTCAAAATATGAAAGTAATGTCATTACATTACATTACGTAGACCCTGAAAACGGGAGGTCTGATAAAATGCCATTAAAAGAAAAAAGAGGAGTTACCGGCTCAGTTATGTGGCAGAAGTCACCATGGAGCCATACAATACATGAATATAAATAATATAATAGAACATTTAACACATAACAAAAATATTTGATTGTAGTGCAATTACGATACCGACTTAGGACGGTCATTTAATTTGACAAAAGCCAAACAAATTGTGTGGTTAACCGGTTTACGGGCCCACCTTCCCACTCACCGTAACAGCAAAACAATCAAATGACGTACATTTAAAAATTTATTAATAATCCTTCATGTAAAGAACAAGGGTCAACAGGTATCGCATATTGAGAGGTCATAAAAATATAAACACGTAAGGTATTGTAAAACACATAATGGTATAAAAATATATGCGACATCAACATGATAAACCGTGCTCTGCCAGTCTGAAAGCGAGCTAAGACCCTAGATCTGTAGGAGTCCCGACTAACAGTCAGAGGGGACGAGGTTCAGGACCATGTCTCCTCTGAAAGAGGTTTGGACAAGGCCCGTCATATAGTGCCCACCGCCCTGTTAGTCAGCGTGCAACGTTCAAGTAAAAGTCTGCATAAGGCTGTAGAGGGGCCAAATACAAGACCTATAGTCTTTTTGATGATCTCAATATCATATTGTCCATTTAGGAGACGTTTGACTATTTTATTACATGATAAAATAACGTTATCGGAGCCTTTTACTTTCCTTAGTTTATATACGAGATCACCGTAAAAATTAGGATGGGAAATTCCATTGGATACATACTGTTGAAAAGAAATATTTCCAAATTTAGATAGAAGTTCTGAATAAGATCTGAAGAATTTACCGAATGTTTTTCTTAGCTTGTGATATCTGTAACCCTGAGTTAAAAGTTTAGTAGTAATTTGTAAATTTCGTTTATGAAAGTCCAAAACATCGGTGCAGCTTCTGACAAATCGAACTAATTGAGATATATAGATACCATATGATGGGAGTCGAGGGACATCGCCATCCAAGTAAGGGAAATTTACAATAGGAAATCCAAAATCCTCACGTTTATCATAAATATTAGTATATATTAGGTTGTTGGTTGCCCACGCATCCAACATGAATGCCGAAAATATATCGACAACCTACAAATATGAATGCGGAAAAACACTATATAGAAAGTGTCGTAGCCACACATCAGAATAGTTTTAAAAGATAAAAGTAAAAGCCTTCGCAAAGAATATCTTTCCTTAAACTGCAAAGAGTAGTGTGACAATAATGCAATGTACGAAGTTATATGATTTCAGTGTTAATGCCTAATGACAATCATCAAAAATTATGCCCAGTTCTGAAAGAGAGTAATTATCTAGATAATTCTCCCAACTTAACAAAGCTCGCAAATTCTATTCACGCGAAATGCGCAATCTTAGAATTTTGTCGCGCACGTGCAGATTTTACCGCCCACATTCAGAGTCATCCCTTTCATCGGAGACTGAGAAGGGTTGGAGCAGAAAATTTTCTAAGTAGGAATCGCATGCCATCATCTTTTAAAATTTCTAAGGTTTGGTCGAACATTAATTTGTCTACGTAGCAGGTTGGTAAAGTATCGTCACAAATTTATTATATGTCACCTTAGCTGAGTACTCGAACTAAATTATTATTCAAAAATGTTGTGACCAGCATCAGCGTAAAGTACGCTTCATCCGACATTGCAATTGTTGACTGCATGTATAGTTCAAGTTTTTGTAATCGAGATTGCATTAAGTATAAGTATATAATTATGATATATGGTATACTATAAGTAGTAGGTTTGCGAATGCTAATATTAATGATAATAACAAAAAAAAAAAAACTATTGATGACGTCACCGAATAAAACATGAGGAAAACGTAAGATAAGGGGAGTGCCCAATGGGCAATAGAAATAGATAAAAATAAAATATAAGTAATTAAAATCAAATAGATGTTCATGCAAGCAGAATTCTTAGCAGTCTGTATTATATGGGGTTTATTTTTAATTTCATGAGAAACATGTTACGGGCACCAAGATAATCCAAAAGCCCGTATGCCAAACCAAGAGGGGTCAAGGCAAAGACGACGTCGGCAGTAAGGGCAGTGGAAGAAACAGAACTGAGCCCAGGATTGTAATACACCTGTCAGTGTGCCAATGTCTCTGGCTCTAAGTGAATCTACATGTAGTGAGTCTATTCAAGGTCATTTTATTGGATCCGTTAGTGCAGGAAGCGGAGTAGGGGATTCTGTGAGGTCAAATGAATTTGTTGACTTAGGTAAACTCTAACACTTAGACCCATGTGCAGAACAAGGCCATCAATTGATTTTTGAAAATGGGGAAAAGTCAAAGTCAAAACAAAAAGACAAGAAAATTTCAAACTTGGCTGAAAGGACAGATGCATTTATAATTTACGTTTCAATTTACATCAAAAAGTTCCCTGATCAAATACATGGCATATTGAAATATATGAGCACAATTCGAACTGGTGCTTCTCGCATATTCACTTTAGGTTGGCGGGACTATGATTTGCAGTTCTGACTGCATCGTGCTATGAACTCTTTAATAAATTGGGGCAATGTGGATGCGGAATTGTGGCTTTTGTATATACATGCACCTGTTATAAGTAGCCCATGCTATCAATCATCATCAGCCAATGCTAGGCGTTTGAAATGTTTTGATTTTAATTTCAAAGGTGTTTGTGCTAAAACTGACTCTAAAGTTTTACATGCTTGTTTAAAATGTCACTTAAACCATCCATCCATTAATTGTTTTAAGCAGACAAGCCAGTTTCCTCGTCTACCAAACCAAATCCGAGGCAATACGAATTTTAACCAACAGACATTTCGGGCCCCCGGCTCCCAGGGAATCCGGAACTGGAGGCCCCATTTACAATAAAGTTCAAAGCCTTTGGGACCTGGGCAAGACTCCAATCAATAAACAATATTTACTTTCAACTTTACAACACTACCCTGAAAAAGAAATAGCTTGGGAACTTTTTGCAAGGTTTAAATTATGGTTTTTCAATGGTGACTTCTGCCACATAACTGAGCCAGTAACTCTTCTTTTTTCTTTCAATGTTTAAACTATTGTATAGCTCCATGATGACTTCTACCATATAACTGAGACAGTAACTCTTCTTTTTTGTTTCATTAAAGTATCATGGTGTTAGGGAATTTAGGAAATCAAAAACTATGGTTTCTGCCGTGGAAAATCATGAGGAATTGGCTAAAAACATTTGATAAAGGAATTTTGTTGGGCTGAATAATGGGTCCTTTTCAAAATGTGCCTATTTCAAATTTGTGTTGTAGCCCAATAGGTGCAGTGCCATAAGCAAGGTGGTTGGTGTTTAATTTGTAATTTGTCTGCTCCAGAGGGCAGAAGTGTTACTGATTTTATTGACCCAGAATCATGCTCTGTAACATATTCATCCTTTGATGAAGCAATTTAGTTGATACAAATTTGGGTCCAAATGCATTATTAGCAAAAATGGACATCTCTAACGCCCTTAGGTCACTTCCTGTGAGACCTGAAAATTTCTTCCTGTTGGGTTTCACTTTTCAGGGCTAATATTACATTGATAAATGGGCTGCTCAATATCTTGTGCCTTGTTTTAAAAATTTTCAACTTTTTAGCACTGGACCCTTGAGCAGTTTTAGAGCGATAGTTTATTATTTAGATGATTTCCTCTTTGCAGGAAGGAAAAACACAAACAACTGTCAGCAGCTTATGCATCACTTTAATTTTTTGTGTCATGAATTTGGGATTCCCTTATCAGTGGAAAAAATCGAAGGTCCAACAACATCATTATCCTTTCTCGAATTGGGTATTAACACAAATAAACAAACAATTTTTGTTTTCGAGTATAAGATCTTATCTCTAACAAATGTATTTAAGGAAATTTTAAATCAAAAGAACTTTGAAAGAATTACAGTCACTTGTTAGATCATAAGCATCATAGTTAAATCTTTGCCTTTTGGAAGAATTTTCTGCAGACGAATTTATGGGACAAGTGCTAGTTTAAGGAAACCTCACCACAAAGTTCGAATTTCAAAGGAAATGAAATATGGCCTAAAATGTGGCTTACTTTCCTTGCAAAATTTAATGGCACCACCCCTTTCCCTTCCATGCATTGGGAAGAAAATGAAACATTGAATGTTTTCTCAGATAGTTCTGGGGTCCATGGGGTGGAGTAATTTTTGGTAAGTTATGGGCATACATTTCCTGGCCTTTATCATGGTGTTCCGAAACTTAGAAGGATATTACATTTTTAGAACGTGTTCCAGATGTCCTTTGTATAAGTATATGGTCAACTATCCTTCAGTCAAAAAAGTTATTATTGCACATTGACAACTTGGCATAGATTCACATAATAAATCAGAAAACTTCAAAAAATACCATGGTAACGACATTGTTAAGACAACTCGTAGTGGTAGCTTTGCAAAACAATATACAAATAAAGGTACCTATGTTTCAGGTTTTAAACGTAATTTGTGATGCAATTTTCCTTTTCAGTGGGACCGATTCCGCAGCCTAGCACCATGGGCTTGTCAAATACCTACAGAATTTTTGAACCTTTTGTAGATGAGGCATCTAGATTGGTTAATGCCAGTTTGTTAGCCAACACCCAAATCGCTTACAAAAGGTGACTTCAAGCTTTTGAACAATTCAGATTGCAATTTGGGCTTATTCAGTGCTGGCCACCAACTTTGGATCATATTATAAATTTTATAGCATATTTATCATCCAAGAATTTGGCGCATGCTACTGCAAAATGCTACTAGTTTGGAATCAGCAATGTGTTGAATATACACAATCTCCCAAATCCAGTGCAGTCCTTCATAATTCAAAAAATGATGGCAGGTTATAAAAAAGATAAACCCAAAAGTGATATTCGAAGTCCCATAACATTATCTCTTCTGGTAAAGATTGTCAACATATTGCCACATACTATCTTTTCTATGAATGAGTCAGCCCTTTTTTCAGCTGCATTTTCACTAGTATTTTTTGCGTTGTTGCGCGTTGGGGAACTCGCCATTACTAAAGGAATTAGTTGGGAAAAAATCTTACAATTTACAGATTTCACAATGGAAACTACCATGATTTTAGTCTGTATCAGATGTTCAAAAACGGACCAATTCACTTAAGGATCTGTCATTGAAATACCTCGTTCACAAGATTCTGAAATGCTCTTTAATGCAATGTCCTTGTATTTAGCCAGAAGACATAAAATAATCAAGGGCCTCTTTTTGTCATGAAAATGGGAAGAGCATTAATGCATATCAGTTTTCAACCATACTACATAAGTCATTAAAATTTTTGGGAGTTGACACCAATACTTTTAAATCGCACTCTTTCCGTATTGGGGCTGCAACATACTTGTATGTTAAAGGGTGTTCAGAGACGATCATTAAATCCAAAGGTAGATGGGTATCTGACGCTTATCAGTCTTACATACGTCCTTATTATGTTCACACCATTTCAGGGTAAAATAAATGCATCTTTACTAATAGATGCCAAGTTTTGCAGGAAACATTTTGAAACTTACACGATTTTGTATCTGTCCTTGGACTTTAAGAATGATGAACGGTTTGGTACTTCTTCGATATTGATTGGATTGGGGATCATCCATTGTGGAAAGGACCAAAAAATATACATTGTCAGCTGGAATGCGAAACAACGTTGGGATAGATTCCAGATATATTGTTACTTGGAAGGGTATCAGTGGTAAACTTGGGAACGTTTAATAAATACAATTGACCAGTTGTGAGCATTACTCTCTCCACCAGACTTTCTAATATTGCACTGTGGTGGCAATAACATAGGTGCCCCTAAAACCACACTGTTAGGTTTACATCGTTACATGAAAAGAACTATAGCAGATTTAAAAACTGGTTTTCCCCAAACTTGTATAGTGTTGTCGCATATTGTGCCACGTTTATGTTGGCGACATGCCTTGTCGGGCAAGGCGGCTGACAATGACATAATTCGAAAATAATCCTGCTTATTCTAATATAGCTCTCTTGCCACATTCACCTTAAAGCGTGGAGGAGTTTCAATTAAATATCCCGATATTGTTCTGTTTCATAATAATAAAATGTTGGTTCCTGATGGTGTTCACCTTACAAAGCAGAGGAACTCATCAGCACCTTGCAGGGAGCAAATAACACTTTTATTAATTCAAATTCTCGCATTTACCCTAATTTGTAAATGCAGGTACTGGTTATCGGTTATTGTATTTGTGTCATGACTTTAATATTTTGTACAGTACGGTATTGAAGCCTGGGGCTTCAATACCGTACTGTACAAAATATTAAAGCCATGACACATTGATACCTATTTATCGTAGAATTATATGAATGTAATACAAAATTTGTCCGCTTTAGTGGCGGATGGATTTCAGGTATGGTACCTTGAAATCCATGTAGCAGAAATTTTGCTTGATACCCATTTACTGCGGGGGGGGGGGGGGGGGGGTTGGTTTACTGTTTTCTCCAGACCCTTCAGTAGCTAGAGGGTTTGCTTGTGCCGTTGACATTTTGCTTGCCATCCTGTCAACGGTTATGGGAAGATCGGCTCCTGGAATTTTATTTTGTACTTGATTATTTCTATTAAAGCCATGACAATTTCGCCCAAAACAATTGTTGTTCTTTGTTATTTTGATGGAAAACAAAAACTTGACATGTTAAAGGTGTAGATGTCCTTAGTGTATCTTGTCTGTTAGATATATATGCATCGTTAGAGTTTAGGTACAAGTTTACATGTTTGTGAAACTTAGAAGCGATTCATGAGTACACCTTGTGTGTCCAACATTAAAAGCGCATTTCCATTTATTATTAAATTACTTTTCGTATAATCAGGCATAACCATTCAAAACTATGCCCAGTTATGATAGAGAGTAATTGTCTAGATAATTCTCCCAACCTTTACAAAGCTCGCAAATTGTATTCACGCTAAATGCGCAATCTTAGATTTTTGTAGCGCACGTGCAGATTTTACCGCGCTCATTCAGAGTTATCCTTTTTCATCGGAGACTGAGAAGGGTTAGAGCAGTAAATTTTCCCCAGCCCCATCCCAAGCCCCCCCCCCCCCCCCCTCTTCTCCCTAATTTTCACATTTCACGGGTGGTCTGCTTTATTAACCTGTATAGATTTGTTTTATTTGTTTTGATATTTTTCTTGTGACTGTGTGTTTCCTGTTCAAATTCAGTTTTCCAGTCATCGTCATGGCTTTAAGAAGGTGGTTTCCTTGCAGTATTTACAGTTTAGTCTTTTGGCAGAAATTTTGCTTGATAACCATTTATTGGGGGTTACTGTTTTCTCCAGGCCCTTCAGTAGCTAGGTGGTTTGCTTGTGCCGTTGTCATTTTGCTTGCCATGCTATCAACGCTTATGGGAAGATCAGCGCATGAAACTTGATTTTGTACTTGATTTGTTCTATTAAAGCCATGACAATTTCGCCAAAAACAATTATTGTTCTTTGTTATTTTGATGGAAAACAAAAATTGACTTGTTAAAGGTGTAAATATCCTAAGTGTATCTTGTCTGTTAGATATATATGCATCATTAGATTTTAGATTCAAGTTTACATGTTTGTGAAACTTAGAAGCGATTCATGAGTACACCTTGTGTGTCCAACATTAAAGGCGCATTTCTATTTATTATTAAATTAGTTCTCGTATAACAACGTGCCCCGGTAGGGTGGTCATTCATAAAGCCCTGGGTACTGAGAAAAAGCAGGTTTCGATTTGTTAGCCACGCTCATTGTGAATGATCTAAATAAGCAGACGGCAAAACATTACAACATTGCACAAATACAGAACCCAGGTTTAGGGTTGAATAATTCTAAATTCAAACAAATTTATGAAAAATACCTTTACTAGATGTAGTCCTAGGTGAGTTGTATGAGGTAATAGAATTATTGCTCGTTTTGGATTTATGTTGCAGATATCGAGTTGTAACATGTTTTGCCAAAGGAATCCTGACGAGAATTGGAACTACATACTGCTTGAGAAGCATTCGAGGAGACTGAAAAAAATAAACAATGAAAATATAAATACATAAAATTTTAACAATATTTTGTATCAAATTATGCATACTCATGTATATCGGGTCACCGAACATTTAGTCATGATTAATAGACACATATACAAAGCTTTTCTTCCTTCGCAACTATTCCATACTCAGCTCATTATTTTTATTATCCATTTGGTTATCTTTCTTCAGTGAGAGAAATTTAATAATGATGAAGTGTTTTGCACATTTTCACATTTCTTCGTTGTTAAGTGATATTGTTCAAGCCACACAAAACATTTTTCACTTTTATAGTTGCGGCACCTGCCTGTTGAACGGACTCATGCAAAAGAGCAGTGACGTATCCTTTCGTCACAATGTGAATCGTAACATAATACCTCAGTGGGACCCACCTCATCAAGTGTATTAACGAAGAAACCTACCTTATCAACAAATATAATGTTATAATCAAGAAATTCGCGCTGCATATTCCTCTTCACCTGCTCTCCAGCATTGATGAATGCATGTCCTAGCTTCATTTTCATGCCAGCCAATGTCGTAAAAAGACTTCTTGTAAGTTTGGGGTTCCAGTCAATGGTTTGCAGAACTGAAGTAGAGCCAGTGTGAGAGAGAAACCAAGACAGAATTTGCTCTGAATGGCCATTAATCTGTAATGAATTGTTAGTATTTTATCTCCTTAAAACAACAAATTTCTGGCAAATAGAAAACAATATTTTACTAGATTTAATACATAACATTAATGACTGAACCAATATAAGCGAGATATTTTGTGAAACACTGATGCATCTATATGAAAGTTATGAGTTTTTCTTGAACAAAGAAAACCCAGTAAAATTTTAATCAATTTTTGATATTAGCTTTGGTTTGATGGAACCGATTCGCATCCTTTTATACTCCATTTGACGCTTCCGACTTTGATATTTATCATAGTTTACGTTAGTACCAATAAACAAATCTTGGATGGCAAGGTTTCCGTTCTGTTTCTCTGCTGGACAGATCCCCTCAAAAACAACTTTAAAGTTTGAATTCTCATCCCTGCCATCTTCCAATAAAATACCTAGTCTATGGTGAAAGTTTTACTATTAGCTTACTACATTTACCCACAATGAATTCCAAAATAGGCGATGCAAAATATTTCAGGACTGCATTCATGAGAGGAATTCGAAAAACACTCCACAAACCACCAGAATTAGATTATGATAAAAACCTTCCGCAGAGATAAGCTGCTCGGGTAGAACAAGCTTTTCCTATTTGACTAGAACCATCCTCAATTAATACCAAATCCCATTTTCAAAATATGCAATGTATGAAAATGTAAAGGATGTGAAACGATCAAAGGGAAGGAGAAGTTTTATAATCTTTTGCACCTGAGCTTCTGGTACTTGCAACTTTTTTTTCGAAAATTATATACGCTTAGATCTTAAAAGACCGCTGGAAATCCAGAGCTAAGTCATTATGCAGAAACGTCTATATGAATAAAAGGAAGTCCTAAATAATGAGAATTAGTGACTATATAGTAGAATTTCCCAAAGGGAAACATTCGGTGGAAAATCCACTATACAACCCGGTCCATTTTTTAGATTTAAAGAGGCAGTGTCCTTCTTCGCAATAATAATTTTATTGAAATTCTAGACTGGATATTTTGGTGTATATTGATAGATGAATTATTAAGACATGTATAATGTTGAAACTAAAACGGTGCCAGAAATATTACCGCTCGAATAAGCTTCATTAACGCCAGTGTGGTATGTTTAACTCGTCCGATTTCTCACACACACAAAGATTAAGCGCTTAGTATTACATTGCACCGTACCTACGCTATCTCGTGGTGGGTTTTATACCTTCTTGTGATGTTAGGAAATTTCATCTGTCTACGTGGTCTCCAATATGCACCTTTGTATTTTTTTTCATTACATGCTCATGGGCTTTCTTTATTCTTTTCGCTTCGGAATCATGTTTCTATATTTATTATAACCACTAGGCCGCTGTCACTGCTGGTGGACTGATAGCTCCCGAGGGCATCATAAGTCTAGTTTTCAGTGCTTTTGTACTCATGCATAGCTCTGTCCTTAGATTGATTCTTTGGCCCACTTCTCGGCCGTTTCAACACTGCTCTTCAAGTATTTATATCTTATGTAAATGCCAATCATAAGGCCACGAGCATCATTGAAGAGACATAAGTTGTCGAAATGCGCATCTGGTGCACAAAATTGAAAGGTATATATGTTGTATATTTATCATTAGAGATACATATGGTCTCTTTTATCGTCTACTATTGCGATACAATAATAACTTTAATTTGTTTCATATAGTATCATTTGACTATCCATCAGTACAAGATGCGACCATAGAGTATATACACGCAACACAAGATATATTTATCTGTCCAGCGTAACATTCTCGGTATCTCAGTTAACATATCTGGGTTATATTTGAGGGTGGTATTTCTAACAATTTCTAACTTAATGTTGCTCTATCTATATAACAGTGGCGTATTTTGTGTTGGTGCCGCTTCAGTATAGTCTTTTTTCTCGGGTAAAATAAGTAAGAATTAAAATTCCTATTTCTATACATTTCTACGCTAATTCGAAGGACTGAATTTAAAATTCATGTATTTACGGGTTCTTCAGAGATTCTGCTACCCGAGAAAAATAAAGGTTATCGCCTGTTTCTCTTTAGAATATTAACGATTATTGGAGAAGGACACAGGCTCTTCGACAAAATATTACATGTCGTTCAGATACGCCATAAATTACAGTATCAAGCAGTACCATAAGTCAAACCGAGCAAATATAATCCTAGAAAATGACCACAGCCGTTTATCCAGTCTGTTATTATACAATATTAGTATGCTTTTTACAATCTTACAGACATAAAGCGGCGGAAAGGAACATACATATGTGTGAAATCCGTAATGACGTTTACTAACTGTTACATAATGTCTGATTCTTCAATGAGAAGAGATACGAGACATTCCAATTGTGACATTGGGAATGATTTTGGGTTTATTGGAAACTATAATGCAAGTTTTCAATCATGGAATACTAATAATTTTGTAAATATTTTGAACTTTTGAATTTACGGAAAAAACATATATAGATGAAATATTCTTATTTTCTTACGTTAAGCAATTATCACAGTAAAACAAAAGATCAAAATGTAAGATTTTACTTAGAAAGTGAAGATAAATCCAGAGGAGTATACTGTATGCAAAGTCACTTTTCTGGATTATTTGATTACTGAATATAGGTGAAAGTGGATTGGAATATTCAGGTCAATATTAGATTCTTGGTTTTCACGCATCATTTACTACATGTAGTTGGTAATTATATGGTATTGCATTATTCAAATTAAATGTAAAATAAAACGACAAACTTCTTGCATAGAGAGTGAGGTATTAATGAGCTTGGGATTCATCATCTTCGACTCTAAGTTCAGTGCCATATTACTTCCTTCTTTATGACAACTTAATGCCATGGATGACAAGATACGACTTCCTAATTTTGCCTTTACACTGCATATCAAGGAATTACCACCATTAGCAACAGGAAACTGAAAAATAAGAAAACTATCTTTTAATTGAGATATTCACCTAAGAGTGCGGTTCTTACTTTTTACTCAAATGGGTAACTAGTTAGCCCTTCAAATATTTTGAATTTCGGAATTTCGACACAAGGAATCGGAATCCACATATTATACAATATAGATATACTGGTATATATGATCTTATATAATTTACCACTGTTAGAGAACTGTCAGTTATCAAGGGTATCCCAATGTTTCTGTACTTTAATGGAATATATACTTCAAATATTTACTATGATTGATTAATTGATTATTGTTCTACGTCAGTTCACGGATATTTCACGAATGTGGTGAAGGCATCTTCCTGATGCATTGCATAGAAATTTCTACCTATGCTATGGACCCACCCGAACCAGTGAGTGATCTTTTACATGACACGCCTACCGTGACACGGGATCTCAGTTTTTACTGTCTCATTTGAAAGACAGAACACTGGTGTGCCCAGGGCCGGAATCGAACCCGGAACCTCTAGGTCACGAGCCGAGCACCTCATCCATTAGGTATTAAATACGATGAAACTATGTTTACCAATCGAAAGAAAACAGTATCTCCTTCATTCTGTCCATAGTTTTGGTTCTCACATTTGAGTTAGTTTGGTAATCGGTTTGGTTCTCACATTTGAGTTAGTTTGGTAATCAGTTTGGTTCTCACATTTGAGTTAGTTTGGTTCTCACATTTGAGTTAGTTTGGTATTCAGTTTGGTTATCACATTTTAGTTAGTTTGGTAACGAGTTTGGTTATCACATTTGAGTTAGTTTGGTAATCAGTTTGGTTCTCACATTTGAGTTAGTTTGGTAATCAGTTTGGTTCTCACATTTGAGTTAGTTTGGTAATCAGTTTGGTTCTCACATTTGAGTTAGTTTGGTAATCAGTTTGGTTCTCACATTTGAGTTAGTTTGGTAATCGGTTTGGTTCTCACATTTGAGTTAGTTTGGTAATCAGTCTGGTTCTCACATTTGAGTTAGTTTGGTAATCAGTTTGGTTCTCACATTTGAGTTAGTTTGGTAATCGGTTTGGTTCTCACATTTGAGTTAGTTTGATAATCAGTTTGGTTTACATTATTTGTGACTTTCACAGTTTGGACATGATGATACACGAGTTGTTGAAATGTGCATATAGAACAAGAAATGTTTTCTTTTAGTTATTTTTATACTTTTAGAATTTGATAAAAGACAAAAGATAGCATTCTATGACACATTCTATCTTTCATCTAGTCCTATACCTGAAAATTCACTGTTATTATACCTTCCTTCAAAAACATTTGAATTCATAAATTATTTTGTAACTGAAATCATAAATTAAGGAACAGTATCCCAGATAGTTCAAAGATATTACCTTCTAATAATACATTTCCATGATTCTTTCTTTGCTGTGTAGTAATTGAAATGACAAGAGAAACTAAAGTGACATGTATGTTCACATTAACACTTTATATTAGGCACTTTGTAAATGAAGGTTATCCTGGAAAATTCATTCGAATATGACCTCGCAACCCAGGAAGCATATTATTCTTTATGGCCAAACATAAGTTTTCGTTAGTAAATCAGGGAAGACGTCTAGTTGGAACAATTTTGACCCACTTTTGATTGGATTTTCAAAACTGTGAAATAAGAAAAGAGGATCCCCATTCCGGACAATGTTGCACTTTTTATGATATATCCTAAGAAATTCCGGCTATAAACCAACAATACTTGCACAATCTTCATCGAGATTCTTTAATTACTTCTAAAATAAACGTTTGTCAGAGATTAACATATGACGCAACCTTGCTTTCGAATTTTAAATGAAAGGTAAAAAATTCATTAAAAAGATTTGCACGCTGCATTATCAATGATGGTATATGAATTTGATACGTGGTTATTGATTATGCTAAAGTCTGTGAAATACCCAACAATAAGACACCGAGGATATCAAAGAAATTATTGTAAATATACGATGAAACCCGAGACATAAGACAACCCGCATGCTTTCGAACTATGCAACTGGTCTGGAGAACGAATCTGACAAAGAGAGTACCCATTTTGGCCTCTGTCAGTCGTTGAAGATTCACATCTTGTTAGATCAGGCTAGAAGAACAGAAGTTGTATAAGGGATTCATCCCTACCGATTTTACTATTTCCCTTCATTGATTCTGAAGCTGAACCTTTATTGAAACTAAAGATGTGAAAAATAAATGCACGATGGACGTATTGATACTGAACAAATTCTTATGAATATACATATCAGTAAGATTTACCCTCTTCTCTGCTTTAATTTGTGAACTTAGATTAAATCCTTTGTTAATTGAAAAACTGGTATTTTGGCTCCATTTGAACAAAAAATTGATAATATCGAGGCTTGATGTGAAATCGTTACAGTGTTCTGTTCCTGAAAATGTTGCTGAAAAAGAAAAAAAAAACTGCATAATTATGAATTCAATTACTGACATGAAGAAATACGTTTAGAATGTTTATAACAGACAAGAGTCAGAAATATCATCAGGTGAAACCAGACATTGCAAAATCTTTCTAAAATATTAGAATTTATTTAGTTTTTATTCAATGTATACCATATGAAGTTTCCTTTTGTTAAAGAGGATACTGCCCTTGATCTCCTTTTGTCACACCATTAAATACATGAGGAACTCTGTTCATAACTCTCGCCTTAACCAACAAAATTTAAAAATTATGCACTCTCTTTTATAGATATTACCTCTATGCTACAAAGCTATGAGGTACTTACAGTTATCTACTGGTATTCTTATTAAAGTTATTTGGTAACAGTAAGTACATCTGGGGCCAGATGTTCGAAACTGTAACCACTGGCTAAGCTAACCAGAGGATAGAATTCATCTAGTAATATCTTTGAAATGAAAAGAATTTTTGTCATAGTCTGTATACTGATTTGTAGCGTATGAGGCATGCTTTGTAACGTAGATTTCTTACATTGAAATCATATAATTAAAGTAATTGTCTCTCAAATTTTAATTACTGTTTAGCTTAACCAATAGTTAAAGTTTCGAAGAACTTGCCCCTGATTTCCAATGCTGACGATGGGATTACAGATAGCAAGGGATTTTTTATCATATTTAATTTATTAAGATTTCCATAGTCAAAAATTACTATAAACTGAAAAATTTAATAATTGATAACCTTATTCAATCCTCTATCCAGATCCAGGTATATGAGCTAGGACAAACTACTACAGTAGAAATTTTTTTGATATGAAATCTTTTCATCAGAAAGATTCAGAATATATTATGAAATACACTTCTGGAGAGGTACCTTAGGTTAATCTAATCTCGAAGTTCTTACACAAATGAACAGTATTGTATATGTTTCCACATCAACTTGAAGTAAGAACAGGTGTACAGGAGTGAGAAGAGAATTAATAAAGCGTTTCCTTATAAACGTCTCTGTCGATTTGGTTGGCCTTTAGGGCGAAACCACCAATCTATTTCCATGAATGAACTGGACAGTTAAGTCAATGGAATGATGTGTATCAAACACAAAGTTATTGAGACTGATCGTGATTTTTATTTTCTTTCAATACCATATTTATATTTCCCTTTTAAAAAATTTCAGCCTCATGGACAGGACCAACTTCTCCCTGCGGTTTCCCTTTATTTCTCTTTTAGTATTTCATATCACAAGTATATTATATATCAAACCTTAAGACATAAATGCTCAGACATATGATTACTTGTGTGCAGTCAAACGAATGCATTGTCGGTAATGGCTCTCATCGCTTGTAGGTTCATGTAACTAGCAAACCAGAAAAAACGTACTCCTTTCGGGCACCTTGTCCTAATTCTGGTTTCTAGGGGATCCATGTAGGACTCACTATGGCACGTTGTTGTTAATGTCACTGCATCAGTTACTTTCGTATTTTACATTATTGTCTTATTTCCTTTGAACTGATGACCATGTAGAAAAGTTCCCCATGGAGGATTTGACTAATGTGTTTTCACACCATTATCCTGATTTTGTGTGGCTGTAACAATTTGTATACAGTGTTTATCTCAATAAAATGCTTTGTAACGTACCTTTGTTGTCAAAATTCAACGATTCCATCGGGGTATTTTGATATGCATGAACCTCTGCAGTCACACAGTTTAAACGAGTGGATGTAAAATTAACATTCTGTCCAAATGTCCAAGTGTTGTTGATCCCGTGGCTATATTCCAACTTTGAATTTATATGAAATGTCCTCAGTGTAAATACCGAATCTCCTTCATAGCGAATGATGGAAGACCCTGGTGAAGGCTGATTAATGCTGATGGCAGGACTTGACAAAGATGTATCCGGAGTAAATACTGCACGGAACCTTATTGAGCTATTCTTGAAAAATCTGTTATTAAACGGATGTAATTTGTATATAATAATAGTGGTAATATTGAAGTCATAAGCAATAATAATTCAAAATTCTTTTTTACATGCATTGCATGAAACGAATACATTACAGATTTGAGAATTGATCTCTTCACTATAATAGCAGTTAGGATTCTACTCTGATGGCATCTGCTCATATCAATAAATATAGAACATATATCCCTTTCAATTTTGTGCACCATATGCGCATTTCGACAAATTATATCTCTTTATGTTTGGAATTCACATAAGATATAAATATTTGAAGAGCAGTGTTGAAACCAAAATGACCGAAAAGGGAACCAAACAATCAATCTAAAGACATAGCTATGCATGAGGGAGATATTCCTTAGTTATGGAGTGTTTACATAATTTCATGACTGAAAATTTTAAGTCTATATATCATGTCAACACAAAAGTACTGGCAAGTAGACCCTCAGTACAAAAGCACTGAAAACTAGACTTATGATGCACTCGGGGACTATCAGTCCACCGGCAAGGAGGACAAAGCACGTATAATTTTGCATAAATATTCCTCATTTTTGTGTGTTTTAGATTTTCGGTCTCGCGGACAGTTGATGTTGCCATATTTGTTTTAAAGTATTGCTAATTTTTGTTAGTGCCATGGTCATGTAACACCAGTTACTTTCGTATTTTTACTAACTCAGTGTTATATATTTAGTAGACTTCGAAAATATTTTACAGATCTTATTCAGAAATTTTATCTAAATTCGTAAATTTGACTTTTCAACAATATGGATCCAGTGAAATTTCCCATCCCAATTTCTACGGTGATCTAGAGTACAAACTAAGGAGAGTCAAAGGTTCTGATAATTCCATCGTTTAGTCGACCATAGGTGTTGTATCAGGTCCGTCTACAGTCTTATACAGACTTTTACTTGAGCGATGCCTGCTGACTAACAGAGCTATGGGGACTCTATTACGGGCCTTGACAAGGTCCTGAGTCTCGTTCCCTCTGACCGGGACCTGAGTCGAGACTACTACTGATCAATGATATGAGCTCTGTTAAAGACGGGCAGAGCACGGTTTACTCGTGTTGATGTCGCTTTATTATTCTATAAACGTTTCGAGTGAAAACTTTTATGACTTATAACTGTGTAGCTGTTGTGGTGAGTAGGAAACCGTAAACCGGTTAACTACACCAATAGAGTGATATCTGTAACTTTAATTGACGGTTTACCGTTCTAAGTCGGTATCGTAAATGCAATATAATCGACTGTTTTTTGTGGTGATACCGTTTTCTGTGTTAATTTCACTATTATCATGTTTTATGTGCATGTCCCTGGTAATATGTGTCATACAGCCTGGTCAGATGTCTTCTGTCTTCTCTAATTCAAAAATCTAGATCTACATTTTATCGAAACTTGCCTTTATTGAGGTTGATATTTTTAAAAGTTTGGTGATGGCAGGGCCTGGAATAGTAATACAACATCGAGGATTTTTATCTGTCGATTTTCCACGGTTTATATATAGTTTAGTTGAGTTGGCTGGTTTTGCAAATTAAATTTTGATTTTTGTGTACATGTCCTTGTTGAGTTTTACCATACAGCTTTGTCAGATGTCTTCAGTTTTCTCTTTTGAACAAAGTCTTTAAGTATCGATGCAGAATTAAGGGGGAAATAACATACACAAAAGAAAATACGCTTACCCGAACGGTTTTCTCATTCTCACATATGTTCCCTCTGATAGAAATTGTCTGTAAGAGTTGCAATAGGGATACATAACTGAGAGTTTGTATTCCGTCTGTATGTTGTGTCCTACATAGGTTTTAGTTCTATCCGTTGTAAAATTGAGATTGAAGTGCCAGCTGTCCCGGTTTTGCAGCTCCTCTAAACATGAATCGTTGATTGATCGATGGGACATAGATTTCTTATTAATCTGAAGTATAGTAGTTTAATTGTTCATATAACATATTTGTCAATTTTTTTTCACAGTTACCTATGACATGTTTACGGGATAAGTTACGTTATCGACACCAAGAACCTTTGTTTTCACTCGATCCGTACTCCTTTTTTCTATTAAGCCGGCGTGGCCTAGTGGTATCGCGTCGGACTCCTGATCAGTAGGCCGGGGTTCGAGTCCCGCTCTGGTCATGCCGGTGTCATGTCTTTCGGATGAGACAATAAAAACCGAGGCCCCGTGTCGTGGTATGCATGGCACGTTAAAGATCCCTCACTGCTTCGGGTGGGTCCGTTGCAAAGGTCAAAATTTTTATGATCCGCATCAGGCAGATGCCGTCACCATATACGTGAAATATTCGTGGTTTGACGTAAAACAAAACTCAATCAATTAATCAAAAACCTTTTTTCTATTAAAAGGTATGCATGGAAGTTCGTTTTTCGGAACTTCACAGTTCACTTGCGCTTTACACCAATTTCCATCTCGGATTCAGAGCAAAGCAGTCACAATTTTCTATACAGCCATCATGACTTTTCCTGTCATTATTCCAGGGATTAAGGGTTTTATTTAAATTGCGATAGCACCCATGCATTATTTCAAAGTTTTTATTATTCATCATTTGGCATATCTTCGCATTTTCTAAGATTTTATAATTACAAAATTTTGGAGATTCAGATGCCTACCACCAACCCAGGTGATCCAACTTGCATACCATTTCAAGCAGAGACTAGATGCATTATATTCTTAGGTGTTTTCCTATAAAATTGACATGATATATGATGCGTTGTCATATAAATGAGAGATGCTATTTTCTGAGCTATTGTCTTTTCTACAAAATATTCAAAGTATGAATGCGCCTTAATCTATAATACTAGTTTTGCGTCTCCATTCTACCAGTTACTGTTACTTACTTTAATTTGCAGATTTTTCACTGTAAAGTCACTAGTTAGTTCATATTTTCCATTAGAACTATAAAGATGTCCATCAAGGTCTACGTCGTATTTATTGGAAATGTTTAGTTTCATGACATAACAGTAATGCATATTGGTATGGTTCAACGACTCATTTTTAACGTGGGATTTCATCACTATCAACTCCTGAAACAAATCATACAAATGTAAAATGGAAAAATAGAAATTCGAGTAGTGTATTTCTGATCAAATCAAATTACATCAAATTTTAGATACTTGTCCTTTGAAACGTACTTCTTCCACCATAAGTAAAATTTTTTAATTTGTAACAAGTTAAAGATATTAATTGATTGTACATATAAAGTGTCCTCAGTTAACATTGATACTGTCGTTTTATATAATTTTGTGTGTTTAATATTCAGTGAATTTCATCTCTTTTCTTTTGTGTTGATATCGCTTGTACTCATGTCAGAATTCCTAACCTTTTTCGTTTTCGGACGCTTTATTTTATGACATGTTGAAATGCCTTGTCTACTGTTTTACAGATTTATGAATAAGTAAATTACATTCTTTAGAAGAAAATCTACTTCTGTATTCCATTATGATTTAGTATGTATTACTTACGTTACTTCTGAAAATATATAATAGAAATATTAAAAGGTAAACAATAATTGATAAATGATTCTATTAAAAACTACATTTACCGATCTTTTAGAACTTCAAATAGTTTTTTCATACATAAGTATGTATCTATATACCTTCTCTCCATTACCATTAACGTAGGACAAGGTGGTGTCTCTGTGAGCGAACGTATCGTTGGATACCATATCATTTCTCAGGATTATTGTTTGACCTAAATAAAACAATGTTGTCTTCGAAAAATGTTTAATAAAACAACATATAAAAAACATATTTCGTTAAATGATCACAGAACATATTTCTTATCAGCTTTTTTTTTTTAATTTTCTTTGTCATAGCAATTTTTTTTTCTACAGTCTACTATTGGGCTAGTTAGAAATAATTCAAAGAAGAAGGATTCGAATAAGGATCATTCGTACAACTTTTATATGTGGAAGAGTTATTATAATTAAGCAATACCCGTCTTTGTTTACAATTTCACGTCATTAGCCCTTTAACTAACCCTACCCAATTGACTTTTTGTTAACATATATACCGTTCTGAGTCGGCTCTTTCAATGAATTAAATATTTTTTTCTGACGTCATTCAATGTGTGTTTTATTTTCGTTGGGCCGATTTTGCCCTGTGATTGACTTAAATCTCATTTTTCCCTTTGGGTATTTGAAAGTTGCGCTGCACTGCACTTTTAATGATATTAAAGCTAGCAGTATTTGACATACCTGGATAAGATAATTTTAGATTATCTTTTGCGATCCAGTTGTCCCCATACATAGGTGAGTACCCGATAATTTCATCAAAACTCAGCATAATGTTGCTTATATCCCCATTTGAAGCTGCTAACTGCGGATCTAGGTGAAGCAAATACAAAAGTGGTCTGTCTTTCGTACTACATAAGAAAAGAAACAAGACATCTGACTCAGTTGTATAAAACTGCGTCACGACTTGAAGATAAAAGAATCAGCACACAAATAGAAATTTTGTCTTTGTTTATTGTCACATCGAATTAAGTTTGAATTACATTGACCTCAAAATGACATAATTACATAATTATCTACAAAAATTTATAAACACAGTGTTCATAAGGATATCGATTTGCAAAATCAATCAAGGAAAACTTCTTCCAGCGTAGTTGTCCCTGATTCTTAAATCTGTATTATGACTATGGTTCCACATAGATAAACAGAAGAACAACTAGTCTAAGTTTTTATTAAAATGGTACCAGACTGTACTAGATTCAACATAACAATTACTTAACGATTGAGCTACTTCTTCTGAAGATTGAAGAACCGCATTGACCGCAGTATAAATGTGGCATAAATCCACGTATCACGTTAACATTTTCAATGGATAGGTGTAGTGAAATTAAAGTGCTCTGAATTTCTACCAGTTTCTTTCTTTATGATGACATATACTCATTTCATATGGCTAGAAAACAAATTTATTTCATTTTCGATCGCCGTCTGATAAAACGCCAAACCGTCATGAAAACTTCAACCATTTAGTATCCGCTTTTCTAGTGCTACTATCATTATGTTAGCATTAATTGTTCATGTGCAAAGTGGTTTTTATATTGTATAGCTCCATGGTGACTTCTGCCACATAACTGAGCCAATAACTCCTCTTTTTTCTTTTAAATTGTTTGAAAATCATTGAACATACATAGCATATTTCCACAGTCAACATGTTAAGAACGACTCATCATTCCTGCATCAAGATATTTTAACGATCTGTATTTCTCTATAACACACTTGCAATTTGACATGAACATTGACTTTAACAGTAATGCTCACATATTAGCTAAGAAAATATGATTTTATGAGAAAATATTGCCAGTCTTACCAGTAATATGTCCAGTTTAGAAACACAAAGCCTACATTTTCTTTTCTTGTCTGAAACTCGACAGACAAACTGATATTTGGTGCAGCAATTTCCACTTGAGAATGATATTTCGTCTTGTAAATTTCCTTCGTAGTGTTTTTATTCTTCTGATCTGGCACAGTTTCCTTTGTTCTGTTCTCTTCATTCTGAATTGGATTATATTTTATTGATGACACGATAACAAATAGTATTAATAGAATAAATCAAGTGAGGTGTGACTTTAAAACTTACAAAAATGCACGATAGTGAAAACTGATCGATCTCTTACAATCAAAGGTGAGTTCAGATGACCCTTTTGTTAGGATAGATGGGGGTTAGTTCTTTTTTTTTGTGGGAGAATTTCTTAAATAGTGTATCCTTAAGTTATTTTGATTAAATTATTTTGAATTCCCCCAGTTTTAGTCTTGACTTCACTAAAGAGACATACGTTTTCGATATAATGTATTAGTTTATTACAGATATATATGCCCTGAACAGACCGAAATATGCTTCAAAGTTTAGGTTGATGATTCTTTCTTAATTGTTCTACAACTAAGGACCATCTCCCTCATGCATATCTCCCTCCCTAGATTAGTAACTAGTTCTTCAAATCTTCTGTTTACCACAATTTATCACAAATCTTTCGAAATGCTTATACGGTGCATCAGTTTAGAACTAGTTGTGTTATTGTAACTATATCTAATTCTTATATACCTTCAGTAAGAACCTTCGTAATGATTTCGTCCCTTTCTGGAGGTGAAAATCGAAAAGTCTTGTTGTAGTTGAAGATTGATTGTCTCTTAAATATCTGTATTGTTTCTCTGCAGTAAACAACATACCAGATTTTGGCATGTTGATTGATAACTTGATACCAGAAACCTCTGACCTAGATAAAGTCATTTCCAATTTGTTCTCTGATATTTTCCCTAGAAAGAAAGAAAGTAGTATCAAAATATCAGATCACGGTGTAATTGCGTTCCATTGAGGATATGTTCTAGGCAAATTTCACAAAATCAAACATTCAAGTTAATTGAAACACTAAATACAGTACATTGTGTGACAGTAATTTTTCAATTCGTATATTTAAATAATAAACTGCTAGTAGATACACCCACTTCACATTCATTCCTACATGACATCTAATACATATGATTTTTTTTCCTCAAAATAGTCTAAATTTGATTTTGTCCAAGCCTTAAATTCTTAAAGAGAATTATACACTCTATGACACTTCCATTTACCTTCATCTATATTAGTTATTATCTTTACATACCTTTGGCTGCTAAATTGAAACTTATCAAATCTTGAATGCCCTCTTTGGTTTTCCTATTCTGTAAATCAGCCACTAATTTGATTTTGTCATATTTTCTATATGAAAAGAAAAAACTGGAATAATCCTTGTATGACAAATGTCCCCACGATAACATTTTTTTTTTGTGACATTTATTTATAAGAAATGATTTTGTGTCATGAGTAATGATTTTGTGAAATAGCAACTTGTCGAAGCCAGTTTACATGTTTTACAGACCGGACTGATAGTTCAATCTCACGGTGACCTAGAGATATTGCCTTAATCATCTAATTGATTGCAGCTAGCACACATAATTTTGGACTAAGGAGACCAAATATTGAGTCAAGGTCATAACAGACACTTTTTCATGGATTAGATTAATCATGATAAGATTAGACTTCGTGAAAGCAAGGATACAGATCTTATGGATTGACAAGCTCGACTTCACACGGACAGACAGATATGGTGTTTCCAAGATATCAAGATATTTGACTTGACATTTAGATATCCTACATTTATTCCAATAAAAACAATTAACCTTTGTATTCATTTATTTTTTCATAATAGGCTTAAAGCAATATCTGTTGAATTTTATTTCTGTACTCCGGATATACAACAGCATCTAGATATCTGGAATTTGAACATGCAGTTTCTGACCGATACTTACTGATTTCCCGGTTTCAGGAAAATCTGTCCTTCAAAAGGTCCAGATAAAGGGAAATAGGGGTGTGTAGAAGAATTGACTGTGTTTGGGTAGCTTGTCCTGATGCAAAGTTCATTTTCAGTGAGTAGAGACAGAGAAAGAGGCTGTAAAATACATTTTTGGAATTCGGTCTCGTAGGAAGAATCTGGTTCGATCTCCTCCTCCCCAGTGTGTCCATGATGAAGATGTAGAAGCGTACTCCTTATAAGTATTCGATCATAAACATAAAGTACATGTTGCACGCATGTGATGTTTGTGGATCAAAATATTCTATAAAGTGTCAAAGACACACTATATTAGCACAGAAGTATTATAATACTGTCCTACGAGTTCAAAATTGCTAAAGGAATACATACGACAATAATGTTAAAGGAAAATGTTAAGATGCTGACCGGTCGTCATTTAGATATATATCTTATTGAAAACAAAGACTTTAAAAATGTTGTAACCTTATACGTACTTGTACTTGGCAAGCAAAAACTGTTTGTCAATATTTGTGGATTCTATGGAGAAAACAAATTGTTTAATTATATCTGGTGTACTCTTTTTCTCGCTGATGTTAATCTCGGAATCAACATTGTTTCCAATTTGTCCTTTCAACGTCATTCTTATTCCACTCGACGAATATTCAGCCATCTCCATTTGCATTTGCCCTACAAACTCAATGGCACCCCTGAAGAACAGAATATTCAAAGAGGAAACTCCTTCATTAGAAAATAATTTTCTATCTATGTATTTAACATTAATTGTATTATAAAGAACCACGATTTCTCATTCATTCCATTAAAGATAAAAGATTATACATATATTTTGTTGTAAAGATCTCTTCTTTAGACGATGGTTAGGGTAGGTTTACGTAGTATACATTTTACCTAAGGACGCTATTACATTTCATAGTATTCTAACGTTTATTGAAAACTAGCCACTCTCGCTTAGAGGTAAACCGTGTGTCTATACAAACAGTAAGAATGTATTTCGCATTCTCGTTTACATGTAAATGTGTCCATCATCGTATCCATTTAAAAATGTTGAAAAATATAATATACAAAATATTCAAATTTAGTTTTGTTTTAGACAATTCCAAATATTACGAGCGTTCATAAAATCAATCAATGTAAATTCTCTCATAATCTAAATGAATTAACATATCCAAAGAAATAAAATTTACAACTTTCTACGACTTTCTTCCAGATATACGGATTCATCGTCTGTACTTAACTTGTAAAGAACCCCGATATATATATCAGAAAATACATCATTCATTCTCATTTACTATTTTCAAAATAACTTGATCTTCAGAAGACGTATTTATGTGTAAAAGAGTTAAAGACTAGAAAAACTATCAGCGGATGAGGAATGCCGGAGTATGATGACAATGTTATATTTTTGTAATGACGTTTTTCCGTGTATATTCTACTATTATCATGTTTTGTGTGCAGATCCTTGGTGATTTGTGTCGTACAGCTTTGTCAGATGTCTTCTGTTTTCTCTTTTCTATCTTCAGTCCGAAACATAAAGATTAGACCATTTAAATAGAACATAATTTACAAATAATTATCGTGTCAGGTATTATGTCAACAAATCAATTTCACAAAAAAAAAATATATATCTCGTACTTCACACCTCCTGCTGTCGTTGCCTCTATAGGTCCATTAACCAAAAGAAATAACTTAAGATTAATTTTGGCGTTCAATTCCCCCGAGATGAATGAAGTCACTTGTACTGTGAGGTTAAGTGGTGCACCAGACAAAGTAGGTAGCATCTTCACTAAATCCATGTGTTTTGCAGATCTGAAGGAAAAATCTTTATTTGCACTTGCCTACACTCAATATAAATTTACATCATTAAACTTTGAATGTTATATGCTCTTTACAGTATTATTCTGCCTGGAGAATGTAGTGTTGAACAATTTTCGTCGTCCATGTGTTCTGATCATACACTGCGAATCTGGCTAGTCAAACAAGAGTCACCTTCATGCTTCGTAAAGAAATTCACCGACAACAAAATCTTCAATCAAATATTATCAATATTTTTTATTATTTTCATAGCTGCTGTTATCATCTGTAGATCATCCGTATTCCTTGAATACAGATACTTTTATTTAATAACCTAAGATTTCTCTTGAAAAACGAAAGCCATTAAAATCGTAAAATTATCACTGCAGAAATACATTAGGAAATAAAACGGTAAAACGTAACCTTGTTTTAACTATATGGAATCCTTTGTTGATGTGATACATAATCGTCTCTAAGATACCACCTGCCTTCTTTTCTATTTTGGTAGAGTTCAGTATCTTAAGCACATCAGGAAGATCAGCATACATCACTTCATTGTCTGTAACATTACACAAGGTAACAGATAATACAAAAAATCAAATAAAGTCAGATCTCACCAGGCTTCTATTCTAAGTCCATTCTAAGTCAATGCTTCGGTGAAATATATGAAACTGCAGTATAAACTGTACACCATTTAAATATTTCTCCTTATTCATAGGCAACGTAAATTATATTAATATATTTTTATTCCAAAAAAAAAAAAACCAAAAAACTAAACGACATACCAAACACTTTCCAATGTAGAACGCCATCTGGTACACCAAACTGGGGAAAATTGATTCTCTCAAACATTTTTCTGAGCTCCTGAACTATTTCTGTATGGTATATTCCAAATCTGTCCTTTTGGTTATTTTTATTTGACATTTCCGACATTTGTGAAAATTTTGAGAACAATGAGTACAGATAGATCAGCCCCTTGCCTTTTTCATTAGTCACAGCCTCTACTAAAGACTCTAAACCTACAAAACAAATCGTTCTACTTTTTGTTAACCATCCACAAAAGTAAAAGATAAAAGCATCTACTCAGCCTTATGACAGAAATCACCACGGAAATGCATTGTTTATAATGTAATAATTCAAAAACAAAAATAAAAAAAAAATAGTAAAAAATAAAACTTAACATAACATCACAAAATCAATAGATATCAGAAAATGACAAAAATCCCCAAAAAGACATTCAAATAAAAATGATTATAGCCAAATAAACACAGAAAACGACATTGCAAAACTATCCATTATAGTGCAGTTACGATACCGACTTAGGACGGTAAAAACATCACTCAATAGGTGTGGTTAACCTGTTTATGGGTTCCCATCTTCTGAATCACCACAAAACAGAATAATCAAAGAACACATATTAAATAATCTATAAATAATCCTCAGTATAGATCAATAGATAGGTTTCTCAAAAAATGAAAAATAAAAATATAAACACATATAGTAATGCATTGGTATCAAAAACACATTAAGATAGTAAAGAATACAATAATAGCCTTATAGATTAAAAGCATACTCTCAGATTGCCCTATTTAACGCCCTATGATTATATGATCCTGGGTCTTACCTTCTACATCTATACCGAATTCCAGGATATTATTTTTCTTCCCATTAAAATAATTAATTCTAATAACCGTCGATCGAACCACAGGACTTGCGGGATCATAAACCAAATCCATCTCCATCTGTAGTCCATAGAATGTGGCGACTAAAGGAAATCTTGAACAAATATACGACAATGTATAAGATGTTTATCTACATACTGAGTTCAATAGTGATATATGTATTTGGTTAATATTTACCTTAACAGATATTGAAACTAAGAAAAACCTATAATTCATATAAAAACAATCTAAATTTTGTAATCTGAAGGAGGAATCTGAAATTAAAAAACCCAAAAATTTATTGTTATTCTGTTCGAATTAGAAATTTTACCTATGATCGAAAAAAAGTACTTACTTAAAGTAACGTGACATTTCCATGTATCTTGAACGACCAATCATCAATCTGGGATGTTTAGGTAGAGATTTTCCATTGTCTTCTATACATTTCTTCCAAAGGATTCTATATCTAAGTAAAATTCCCAAAGGGTATTTATTAGTATACACGAAAAATATAAACTATCGCATCATGTGTATCGTATGTGTTTCATAAGTCTTATATTTTTCATCTATTTATTTATCTTGTTGAAATATCTATCGGTCTATTTATTTATGTTGTAGTTGATATATCTATCGGTCGTTTATATGGTTTAGCCAGTCAGAGATTAGTAACTACTCCAGACACCATCACTTCTACTCATTCAAAGTCATAAAAGTCTATTGTGTTGAAGTTTTCTATTTCATTCCATGCTAGTTCAATAGAAAATTACTTTGTATCTTTAATTTATTACTATATTTCATTCCATATACTTTGAATTGGGTAGATTTAATTTGTGTACTATCCGGAGACTAGTGGATAACTTTATATATATTATTATCCTTATATTGTTACTATATACACCTTCAAACGTCGGCATTGCAACTGCTGTATCATAAGACACGTACGAGGATTCTGGGTGTTAAACTATCAATGGTTTTGCTATGCATACCCGGTCTTTGTCATAAAACTGAAGAAAGTATCTATTCCTTTTTGTTATACACTCAAATGTAGACCAAGATTTATTCCGCAGTTGTGTCCTCTACATTTAAGTCCATATAAAGCGCATTGAAATCAAACTAAAACAGTCATCCTACGAAAGAAACAACAACATGACGGTATTAACCCATGTATAACATCAGCTTTGAACTTAACTAAAAATTTGAAGCAATACCTCTCTAAATCTGGTTGGTCATTCTCTAGTACGCCCTCTATATAGATGGCGATGTAAGTCCTCATATAGTCCATAGGATCAGTATGCATGATCTCAATCAGTTGCTTTATGATACCTTCATCGACTTCTTTAGCTAAGATACCAAAAGCCGTCGTACGAAGTGCTATCGGTTGTTTCATATCCGTTAACACTTCAAACAACGTAGCCTTCACATTACCATATACCTTCATTTTCTGAAGAGCCTGATAAATATGAGTAAAGGAAAAAGATCAAATAACGGGAAATGTACAAAAAAAGAATATTAACACATGTGACCTTGAGTCATAGAATCTTTTGTTAAAGTACTAATTTTTACTATAAAAATATATTGAAATGTCGAATTGTACGTAAATAAATTCTATCAGTGCACTTTATTCAAAATCAACCTTGACGTGTGCTTCAACGCAATCTACAATGATTTGTAATAATGATATGCCAAATCTTGGACAGATGTTATATATTAATATATATAATGTACTGAACTATGATATTATAACATTTCTTGTCCTGAATCTTATAATCCAATCATACATCAAGTCTTAACCCTTACCTGTACTGCTGCTTTGGTGATTTTATATGGTAGATCTGGATTTTTGACACATCTTAAAACAGCAGGGATGATAGTTTTTGAATCATCTGTGGCAATGGTGTCATAAACATTCTGAAGAGTAGTTCCTACATTTCCAATTACCTAGGTAATCAAAAGTAAAAATACGTAATTAACACCGTGCATAAGACAATTCTACCGAATGTAGAGACAAATCTGATGCACCACTATCAATATTTGATGACGGATAAACTATAAGATATATTGTCAACAAATATTAGTAATCCTTAGACTTATATCCATTAACTGTTGTATTGTCTGATTATTTCATTTACAGTCACGGGCAAATAAAGAAGTTTTATTCAGCTTAACGCTAAACATATTTAGCGTTCAATCATAAAATTCTAAAAGTAATAGCCCAAGAACTATTTTCAGAACAGAGATATGTATGAGAGGGATACCCTTAATTTTTAAAATTCTTTTCAAATTATGTCACAGTAAATTTGAGATATATATTTCATGTGAGTACAGAAGCACCAAAGCACCATTACTGGTGATGTCGATATTGTTAAAAACACTAAATTAAGAGAACTTTTACTTAAAGGTCCAAAATACAGAGAACCCAGATCATTCACATGGAGCCAAAATTTTGAGAATATTATGAACTGCTGCGAGGAATATGCCACACGATGGGCAAAAAGAGAGGAAGTACAGGTCGACACTCTTTCGGAATGGATAAAATCTATTGCAGTACTGCTGAGATCAAAAATTAAAAAACTACAAGGTTCTGTAAACACCAGATTCGAATCTAGTTTTAAAGATTCCGATGTTGTCAGAGAACTTACATTATATCATTACACCAGCAGATAAAGCATCTAATAATTATACATTTACTTGTAAGAAATATTACTTTGACAGCCTACTGAAAGAATTAGGATTAAATTCAGCTCCAGGAAATCCTACTTATACTCTCACGAACTTTTCGGTTTCGGAAGTACTCGAGAATCATAAATCTGTCCTCAATACGTTTGGTATTGACTCAAGTAAATTAAATTTAGAACTTCCATATTTGTACTGCATTCCAAAAATGCACAAAATCCTTACAAACAACGCTTTATCACTGGTTCCTCGAAGTGTTCCACAAAATCTGTATCGATGCTACTCACAAAAATTTTATCAGAAATTAAATCTGGCCTTCATAGATATTGCGAAACAGTATATTCCAGAAGTGGAATTAATCAAATGTGGATCCTTAAAAATTCAAAAGAGTTGTTAGAACATCTAAAATCAAAAAGTTTTACTGAAATTCACTCCATGAAGTCTTTTGACTTTTCGACTCTTTACACAATGATCCCTCATCAGAAATTAAAATACAGATTAGCGGAAATTATTCAAAATGCATTTACTAGTAAAAACGGAAGCCGCAAATTCAGATATATAGTAATAGGCCACGATAAAACATACTTTGTTAGGGAAAATTCTGATTCCAAAAATAAATACACTGAAACAGCTGTCATCCAGATGTTGAACTTTCTTATCGATAACATTTTTGTGGTGTTTGGAGGTAAGGTTTTTCAACAAATTGTCGGAATTCCAATGGGCACTAACTGTGCTCCGCTTCTGGCTGACATATTCCTTTACTCATACGAAGCTGAATTCATTCAGTCTTTGCTTTCGCAAGGAAAAAAACAATTGGCTCTTGGCTTCAATTTTACTTTCAGATATATAGATGACTTGCTTTCAATTAATAATCCTTCATTCGCGGATTACCTTAGCATCATCTATCCAAGTGGACTGGAGGTCAAAGAAACCACAGAAAGTAGTAATACTACTTCGTATTTAGATATTATGTCTTTCGACATTAATGGTCAATTGAACACCTCACTCTATGACAAACGTGACGATTTCAATTTCGCTATCACAAACTTTCCTTTCATAAGTAGCAGCATTCCATCATCGCCCACATACGGCGTATTTATATCTCAGTTAATACGTTATCCCAGAGCATGTTCAAATTACAATGACTTTGTTCTGAGGGCTAGGCGACTTTTAGTTAAGCTGTTCAACCAGGGTTATATATGTGCTAGACTAGCAACGTCACTACGGTCGTTGCGAGACTCTTATTACTCCATATGATATCTCGTTATCCAGACTTTTAAATGATATTCTGGACTGAGACCGATTCCGATCATTTTACACAGATTTGACACCTTCTATACTAGAAGGTTACCTACTTCGACTTCTCAATATATAAATACATATGAAATTTACACGATTTGACTCTTTCTACTGGGTATATGTGACGAGTGTTGCTAGCAAGCAGATGATGCTCACTCTCCCCGGGCACCTGATCTCACTCCATCACAGGGGTTCACATATGCTCTTCAAGTAGACATATTTTGTTATTTTCCATTTGTTTTTCATTTTCACTGATTTTGTATGTCCCCTGGTTTCATGATTTTTGGACTTGTGGTTTGGATTTATCCATCATCTTTACACCAAAACTTGGCTTGTGATTACCTAATGAGTAATAGTTATTTATTAATACTAGATTAATGATTCAATATAAATCTGTTGCTTTGTAGTCGTTCTTTTAGATCGCTATATATACAGTCTTCACAAAACATAGTAATCTATCAAACTTCTCCGACAAATCACATATCAGTATATCACATCATACAAGTAACAATAAAAATCCTGATTTTCCCGTTCTTAACAAACCCTGACATCATCTCCAGATACCCTTTATGATGGGACAACAATTACAGAAAGTAGTACAGTACACTAACTTTTAGCATTGTTATAGTTGTCTTCATTGCTTGTTCCTTTTGGCTCTCTGGCATTGCTCTCCACACACCTTTGTCACATATCCCTCCAATTTTTTTCCTCACATGTTCTAGCGCTTTGTATGCTGCATTCTTCTGTGTACATGAAACAAATAATTGTCATTTTCTGGGAAACTTTTTCTAACATGATATTTCACTTCATAAAATAAACTCAGTATTTATATCTTGAAGTAAACAACGAAGAAATATCGAAGTGTTAACCATATCTCAATGTCCATGGAATAAAAGGACAATATCGTGTTCAATATAATATTCAGACAAATGCGAAGCCCAATTAATCTGAGGTGAGACCAGGTGCCCGTGAAAAGTAAGCGTTCCATGCTTGCATAACACACCTGTCGCAAAAGGCCTGCAACAACGACTCACCAAGTTCAAAAATAATATATATATATATATATATACAAGTAGGCATATGAAGGAAACAGGGATTCTAAATCAGATTACCCCATTCGAGATATGAAATGCTGTTGAACTGAAATTACCAGTGTCGGAGGAGCACATTGTCAATGTCTGTACGTATACATATAATGTTAAATCAAGTATAGTCAAAAAGTTCAAGATAGTTAGTTTGTATGATCAGATCCCAAAATGTCGGTTTACACTCTTGAAAGAGAGACCTTGCATTGTACCAGATCCTTATACCGACCACAGAACTTCCTCTGTGATATTTTTAAACGTTCCTCAATATATCCGTGTGAGAGTATGCACATTGATAGGAATATTAATTAGAGATGAGTTTTAGTTAGGTCTATTGTATCAGATGCCTATAGAATTAAGTGTCTCTTGTATCGGAAGACAGTGGAAAAAAGCGTCATTTTTTTAATTGATCGTCAAAGTAAGCGTCTCTTGTATCGCATCCTGAAGGAATATCTTACCTTTCCTAAACTTTTCTTGTCTTTCAAGAATTTGTTCAACATAATGCTAAGAGGCATCCAGCAGGATACACTGTCATCTGTTTTACATGTATCCTATAATAGATATATAGCAGACTGTGTAAAAAAAAAATAGGAAACACTTAAAAATAAGATCGAAATAAAATAAATACGAAAACGATTTTTTCAGCTATCTAAAGGGACATTGAAGTAGGCAATTTATCTAATGTACATGTATTTTAAAATTAACTAATATTATATAAATTAAAACAATTGTAAATTTATATTTGGTAATCAGTTTTGGTTAAAACTATTACTATACTGCTTTATATGTTAATATATTGATTAGGAGTTTGATTGATGTTTTCGTTTCTTTCAGCAATTTTCAACCATATTTCAACATGGAAGCAGAAAGTATGAAATTCCAACTCCGTCAACATAATGGTGCAATCAAAAACTCGTTTGCAGAGGATCGTAACCACTATGCTAAAGATTCCCTCTAAGTACTGTATGAGTAAATGTATACTAACTAGTAAGACATCAATAACTTTGGCGAAAGGTGGATGATGCAAAGCAAGGTCGTACATGAAGAACACATTAATAAATGGGTTAGACACGTGATGGTTGCTAAAGCAATGGCTAAACACAGCTAAACAATTAGGACTAGCACAGGAAAGAAGTCCATCTAAAAAGTAATCTTTCTCCAACATCTGTAAGAGACAAAATATTACAAAAGTTATAAAAATTGTTAATTTAAACTTATTTTAATATTAGAAAGATCTTGAGTTTTTAAACCAATGAAATGTTTATTTGAAATGTGTTTCTTATTACTCTATGTTATTTAATTCGAAATTAAATACTGTATTTGGTCTCATAACAGTGAGTTCCTAAATATTACATACCTGAGTAACAGCATCACAGTTGTATGTATTATTACCATGGCAACGCCAAACCTCTTTCATGACTTCGTGTAAAGTGTGTTTCTTTGCATTTCTCATTGAGAGTACCATTTGATGATACTGTTGTGGTATATTCTGTGTAACTCCGGAGTAGAACTGGTTGACCATTAAATGAATATACCTTATAATGTCTGATTTTGTAACAATTACTTTTGGTTTATCTTCAAATTCGAATTTAATGGGTGCATATTTCCTGTCTTTAAGATGTCTGTCAACATACCTGGATTTATGTTTCTTAACTTCTAACAAAGTTAATTTCTGACTGTGAAAAGTAAAAACATAAATAAAAAATTGGCAATAATTTCCAATAAAATTCACATAATAACTTTTAAATAGTTGTGTTTCATAGATTGCAAATAGTATAGTCTTAAAAATTTCTAACATTATTATTAGAAGTCATAAGTATTGTATGTGCACCTCATGTGCTATCTATTACAGGTAAATAGCTTGATGCTACTTTGATCAGCATATATATGCAAGTAAGTTATATAATTTAATCATAATAATAATAATAATTATTATTATAATAATACAAAAAGTATATATAATTATTTCAACCGAAATAACGATAAACTATAGTCATAAAACTATATTTAAGTTGCTTTCATTAGCAAACAACATTGATAAATAGAATTATTCAAATGACATCACGAAATGGACTTTTGTTACTTACGTTACATTTGTCATAGCAGTTACATAGAATGTTTCATTGTATGCAGCAGGACGAAAATATTGTTGCTGCAAACACTGTATATCACTGATTCGCTGCCTCTTGTTCACCGTATATTCACAGTTAACAGTTGATCCAAAAGGATAAACTGGCTGAAAAAATTAACAGGATATTCAGTTACTGTTCGTACTTCTAACTATTAAAGCTACATATGTGATGATAATTTCGTAGTAAAAAATAGAATGTAAGATTGTCTAGTCACATTTTTATAAATTATTTCTGAACCGTCGTTTATTGTACAGAATTAAGCAAGACTGAATATTTCAGAAACGTTTGGAGGTGACAATAATTAAACAAGTTCATAAGGTTTTAATACCACACTATTACATTTTTTAATCACTCATGGCGTAAAAATTGATAAAATGCGTCTATGAAGGGAAAAAGACATCTGACATAGGTGTATGACAAAAGGTGTCATGGATATTTTAATCAAACAAGAATCAGAACAAAAAACGACATCACAAAAATATTCTATTTGAAAGCAGATGTTGTATCGACTTTGGACGGTCAATCGAAACGATAACCGTCGCTGAAGACGTTACTCAATTTACGGACACCTTCCCACCTGCTCACCACTAGAGAAGTGCAATCAAAGAACAGCATACATATTTTGAGGGCGGACAAGGAGTTATTGCTTTACTACTTCCCACAGGCTTGCCGTTATCGTCTTTGCATCCAATCCCTGTTATTAGGAACGTATGCTCTTTCTCAACTTGTCTTCTTCCTGTAAATTGATTCCCATCCTTCTCCTTGCTTCCAGTTTCCAATCCCTTCACCCTACTCCTTTTTAGCCTGTCCGCCCTTCATTTATACGTGTTTTGATGGAATATATTATCCATTAAATTTACACAAATTGATTGATGACAAAAATAAGTAAGGGATATCAAGAAAATAAAGCTTCCATCAGTAAAGGTATGAAGAATAAGAAATCAAATATCTATCCCCTTATTGGGTAGATCGTAAAATTCGTTTCTGGGTTGCAAAAGTTCTGTCAACCCTGATGTTTTTCATTCTATGTAACCCATTTAAAGAAAGGAGTACCTCGTTTGAATAAACTTTTTCACACCAATTTCAACAATTTTCAGAATTGATATTTTGCTATTTTATTTATATTATTAAATTTAGTAGTTGTAATAGAGTCTGTGTAACAGTGCTTGATCAGTATTAGTGCTTGACCAGTTGAAAATAACAGTGTATATCATTTAAACTGGAAATGAAAAACATATCAACTGTTATTTATTCGTTGATCTGTGTGAAATTTAGCGCCCCCCCCCCCCCCCCTGCGAATTAACCCAATAAAACTTATAGTAATGAATAGTGAATAAAATACCTTCAAATATTTAGCTTTTCTTATAAAATTTGAAAGCTTTGCTGCATTCAGGAGCAAAATATATTTTAAGGACTGTATTACTGTAAAATCTGTAATATAACACAAAAAACCCAATTGATTTCGCTATTTGTGTTATATACAGAGAAATCTTTTTCAAAGGGAGCAGTCATTTGCTTAAAGCTCAGTAACAGAAAGCATTTGAATATTTCTAAGCGTTTGTTGCAAATAAACACCAAACTTTTGGTATATCTATGTATTATGATAACTCCATGAATTGCATAGGTTCCTTAAACATACACGTCTCCCTAAATGCTAACAAGACATATTCTTCTCTTTCATTATTATGTTCCATCTCGGTTTAAAATGTTACACTGTATAAAACTAAAATGTGAAACCACGTTAGTCTTGTGTTGAATTAAATTACAAAGGATTATGTTTAACAATTTTGCAAACGTTATATTGTTGAAAATTAAAATGTGAAACCACGTTATTCTTTTCTTGAATTATATTATAAAGGATTATATTTAACAATTTGCAATCTATTGAGATATAATATAGTTTGACCCGCTAACTGTTTTTTGTAAACCGCGATTTATAATGTATGCAATTTCAGTTGTTTTGTTGAACTTTTGAATTGGTACATTTATTCTGAAATGTTGACAATAACAAGCTAACAGACGTGATGGTAGAACACTAGTTCATTTTACTTCCAAAATCACTGAAAATATCTTTCCAAATGATTAATTCCTGTCAAACGCCCAAGTGATGTAAAATTTATTAATCTGGCAGATTTTTCATTCGATTATGCAAAAAACTGTAAAATAAAATCGGCTTAAGAAAGAGAAAACAGAAGACATCTGACAAAGCAGTATGACACAAATACCAAAGACCTGGACACAAAAAATGACTACAGCATAATATACACGGAACGACATTACAAAAATATTCGATTGTGATGCAGTTACGAAACCGACTTAGGACGGTAAATTGAAGTAACAAACGTCACTCAGTTGGTGTGGTTAACCGGTTTACGGGCGTCCACCTTCCCACTCACCGCAAAAGCAGCACAATCAAAAGACACACATTTAAAACTTTAAAAATAATCCAGGAAGAACTGAGACCTGTTCTGTAGTAAAGGATTGTTACGTAGACTGTACATATTTCAGACGGTTAACAAAGCAACTATGGAAGGCTAATCACAAGATACATAATACTCCATTCATACAATGATTTTAATACATACTCAACAGTTTTAAGTTTTTAGCCAATATTTTGCTATTTACCTTTTTTTATAGACTTGTGTAATAGATATGAATACTCTATCAAGTTCAAAACATACAATCAGATTTTTCTCATAGATATTTAACGTCTTAAAATTGTTTCACAAAAATGAAGATTTACAGATTATTTTCTGTGAATTGAAAACCATGAACTAAGGACGTTATTTCAGGCAGTTTCAATGGTACGATCCAGATCTTCCATGCTTACTTTTAGTTACACAAGTATTAAAAGACGTTTTCTTTCGTATAAAGTATTTTGAGATTTTAAATACATGTATGTCTTGTTGGTGTCACGTAGATTTTAACAAAAATGACTAAAACTATATAAAACCTCAGTTTCAGTCTCATATATCCATTTTTATCTAATTTTCAAACTTTTTAAAACAACAGTATCAATGTACGTATCTATATTACGAGAGAACTTCCATTTATCACAATAAGGGAATAAATGAACTAATTTATCTCATAAATCAGATAAAAGATGGGTAATCTGATCGCATATAGGCAACAATATTGATAATTCCCCTAGACGAATAGTAAAACAATTTATGAGTCTATTAAGTTTAATGAAAAGAAAAGGCTAAATGTACTTCACCCTGAAGTATACCACAATCACTCTTACACAACATTTTACTGTTGCATAAAAATTACCAATAGTTTTAGATTGAATCAATGCATTGAATACTACAATTATAACGGACACGACAATATCAAAGAATAGATAATAACCCTAAATCATTCTTATTGCACCTTTTTGTCTTTATTTACGAAAAATTGTGACAGGTTTAATTATGCTTACCTCCTCTATTTCACTTTCTCTGTAACCTCCATATACGACCTGGATCATAGAAAAGGGCTTTCTCTGCATATTAAATAAATGTGGCATGATACAAGTCGTGAGGTCTCGCTGAGTCACCACTTTCAGAGGAGATGTTGACTGCTTTACATATGTCGTTGGACAACTCCCAAATATGTCTTTCTGTATAAAAGAAATTAATACCGTTGTATTGCAATGTAACCTAATTTTGTGATTGTGAATCAAATTTCAAATATGCATGCTGATATTATGGAACAATTTACTTCTACAGGCTTTTAGATTATGCAGACCACTATTCGTTTCAAAGGTGAAATCTACAAATCATAGATATATAATGGTGATGATGATGATGATGATTATGATGATGATGATGATGATATATATATTTGTATATTATTATTTGTTTATCCCCAATCTGATTAAAACCATATCTTGCGTAATTCTATACCTCAATAAAATGTGTATATATCAATGCGACTTCAAGGAGGTAGAAGTATATGGTAAAGCGACCCATGAATATTCAATAAAAGCAGGAACGTTAGGCAGACATAAAAACAAGGGAGAAAACAGATGCCATAGAGCAGTATGCATCTCAGGTCGAGAAACCACATCCTCTATGAGCCCGATCTTATCACAATGTAAATAATAGTGTATATTCAGTATAGTACCAAAACTGGTTTACTGCTATGAAATAATTATGATTTAATAGTAATTTAACCAGGTCAGCATATTACATCATAAAAACTTATTGGCAATCAATGTACTTCAAAGCGACCTCAAGATATGCGTGAAACTTATGCAAGGCACATTTTCTTATCCTTGTATGAATAGCCTTGGAACCGGCGACATCTATATCAAGTATCAATCACTAGCCAATTGAGTTACGCTGACCATTGGAAGAGCCAAAGGAGGTATGGAGGCAAAAATGAATAAGCAAAACATGTCAAACCCATTGGGATTACTTAGTTGTTCTTAGACTGCATACATCTCTCATCATAAAATGTATTGACGCTATTCCGGTATCTGTAGTCACAGACAGCAAATTGATTTAAAAATATAATGAATAGACTGGGACAACACCATTATGAAATGAACAGTCAGATACAAACTGTAATCTACAGCTATTCCTTCAGGATAGGTAGTTCATTTTTAATAAGGAACCATTTATTCATTCCTTCTTTCTTTCCTTCCGTCCTTCCTTCACTCCCTCATTCATTCATTTATGAAGTATTCATATCTACCTGTGTATGTGACTGGTCAAATTCATCCCTTTGAAGTAATTTCAGCTGTAAAGCTGACAATATCCCTCGTTTTATGTTTACTACAGTCACTGGTTCACCATCTGCTATGACAAGACTTTCTGGAAGTATTTCTCCTTTGTTGTGTTTAAAATATATAGAGTGCCTGAAAAATAAATCGTAATTAGTTAATGTGTTTCGTTTAATCAGTATAACATATTAGATTTTGATAAATGTAATAAATTCCATAATCAATTCAGAATTATTTTTTTATATGAACTTCATTAAATATTGTTTTCATATAATAATTATATACATACTTTGACATAGTATTGTTGAATTTCTGTGTGCCTGCATCATCTACATAGCCTGCAGCTGGCCCAGGAAGCATTTTATATAACTGGCAGTCTCTAACCTTAATGATTGCAAAAGAACCCTTCATATATCTGATGTTCAAATGGAATGAGATAATAGATAATGATAAATGATCAAATTAGTGTTCATTTAAAAAATAAATAGAATAATAGAAGCGGTTTTACTATAAAAAATATATACACATGTATAATATCCTTTTATACTTGTGTAATGAGAACAATTCTTAGTTTTTAAAATCTTAGTTCAATTAATTTCAAACAAACAAATAGACATAAAATACTACGATATCGCCTATCACTAAAATGTTCGAAGAGCATACACTTACCCTTTTTTTTTTTCGTTTAGAATAAGTTTGAAAATTGCACTAAGGAAAAGGGCATTCCCTACATTCATTCAATTAAGGGACAAAAACATTACAACCCATTTCAGATTTATATGCACAACTACATTACCCTCTCTCCACCCAAAGATAAAATAGAATAAGCAAAAAGAAAAAGAAACAAACCAAACAATTGACTCTGATATACGTGTTATATTAAATAAACGAGTGTGTAATGCATCATTCTTACTCTCATAAGTGCTTCACAGTGTCGTGGAGCTTCTATATATATCTGACAGGAAAACTGGAATCCAGATTTGGAGTCTGAGGTCCCCACAAACGCACTCTCTGATGTTGAAGTGTATATGTAATGGAATGATTTTCCAGGACGAAACCAGGTCTCTGAATTTACAATAGTAATTGATAACACACGTATTTCGGACATAACTAATATATTTATTGATTCAATGAACCGAATAACATATACTAAATGGCACTGTACAGTTGTCGTGGTAGGGTGAGATACAATATAAGGAACATTTAAGATCACATGCATCAAACGAAAGTAGAGAACTATCAGAAATTAGCGCAAATAATAAAATATACATATCAGTACCCTGAAAATGATAATTATCACTTTTGCTGAAGACTCAAACTGCGAATAGTTTAGTCAACATTAAAATCGCCTTGTCTTCCTAGGGAAAAAGAGAAAAGTTTTGTATTTGCTCATGCATTCTTAAACCGAAAAAAAATAGCAAATGAATAACACTTACTTGATTTATCACATGATTTTGGCCTGTCAATGTGTCTCTTCTTCGATAAAGCAGATGCTGTAAAATAACACTTTATAATGATCATTTAGCCTTTTGATATCTTTCGATGCATCTCTTCAATATACGACATACGCATATGTCTATAGCAAATACTAATAACACCGTCCGCTACACAAGTAGCAGCCAGTATAGACTTCAGTGCCTTGGCACGTGATATCATTCGGCCAGAGTATATCGACACAAAACATAACATCAGAGGCCATGAATTCATCCGTAACGGTACCGGGAACACCAGAGGTTAGCATGGAAGCCTCGGACATACAGAAGTCTGCCAACACAGAGGAAACTAACTCACAGAATGTTATTAATTTAATTGAAATCATTTTTGAAGGTGAGCCAGAGCAAAGTGTTAGTACATGTACTATTGGTTTATGATTTATCAGATGGAATACCCCTCGGAGCGGAAGTAATTTCCAAATCAAAACAGAAGATCTGGGAAAATGAGTATATTGATTTAAAACAATTACTTCCTAACCAGGAGGACGAACCCATTTCAGTGGCTATCCCGTTACACACTATCAATTTTAAACATCCTCAAAAAACTAGAGCCCCTCTTTCAGTGTATGAATGGACGGACGCGTTCCATATATTTATTTGTATTTATTTAGAGAAATATCCGAATCAGACTGCAAATTTATTGAATTACTGTAGCATTGTTAGAGACATCCAGAAATGTGCAGGTGAGCAAGCTTAGAGGGACTACGATGAGTCGTTCCGTTGACTTCGTCAGTCAAACAATCTGCCTTGGCATTTTAGTGTCTTAAAGAAGGACAAAGTCGTCATTCTGAACTTTAATCAAAGAAATTACAGTACTATCATTCTAGAAGGAAAACGACCACATATCTCTCTTCTTCATGAGACACTACATTTTTGACAAAATGATGTGTACGCACGTGTGTATTTGGCATAATGGTAGCTACGCCAATGAAATGCAAATATCTCGCATATATTGGATGACTTCTTCTTCATAGGTCCACCTAATAAGAATGCAAAGAAGACCTAACAAATTTTCTTTATCTTTGTTCCCAAATAGGTGTACCGATAAAAGTGTCTAAAACTTATCTGCCCTGTACATGGCTAACCATTTACGGCATCGAGGTTGATACATACAAATGGAATGTCGTCTTCCTAAAGAAAAAATTGTGAAGATAAGTAGGAAATTACATGATATATGGGACAGGAAAAAGGTTAACTTAAGGAACTACAATCATTAATCGGCCTCTTGAATTATGCTTGTCTTGCCGTAGTACCTGGTAGAGCTTTTTTGAGGTGTTTGATTAACTTAATGTGCCATGTAAAGAAGCCTCACCATTTTATTCGTTTAAATAGTTCAGCCCGAGCCGACATAAACATGTGGTCTCAATTCATTGAAAATTTCAACGGTAAATCTATGTTCCTCGCCGATGTCTGGTTACCTTCTGACAGTTTTTTATTTTTCACTGATGCGTCGGGATATATCGGCCTACGCGGCCCAAGTTGGTTTGCCGAAAGATGGCTACAGGCTTTGCAAAACTAGCTACCAAATCGCTGTGAGGGAGCTCTTTCCCATTGTGCTTGCCATGGAATAAAGGGTAGGGGGCTGCTTTGCAAAACAAAAAAGTTTTGATTAAATCAGATAATAAAGCGGTCTTTGACGTAAATGGTAAATCTTCGCGAGACGAAAGCCTTATGAAAATGAGGCTTCTGAGACGCCTGGTTCTCATCTCTCTATCTCATACATTTTGTTCAGAGCTGAATACATTCCGGGGAAAATATATACTCTAGCTGACAATTTGTCTCGTTTTGAATTACAGGAAACATTCAAACTGGCCCCATGGCTTTCAACAACTCGGACAAAAGTACCAGATCATTTATTACTAATTGAATACGTCAGTACAGCAGCTATTGTCAGCTGCGCTTAATCCATCCTCAAAAGCGGCTTATAAACGCAGTTATAACATGTCTATTCAATGGCTGAACAAACCGCTATCTTTACCAATCAACAGAAGCTGGTGTGGCCTAGTGGATAAGGTGCTCGGCTCGTGATCGAGAGGTCGCGGTTTCGACTCCCGCCCGGGGCACACCGGTGTTCTGTCTTTCGGATGAGACAGTAAAAACCGAGGTCCCGTGTCACGGTAGGCGTGGCACGTAAAAGATCCCTCACTGCTTCGGGTGGGTCCGTTGCAAAGGTCTAAATTTGTATGCAATGCATCAGGCAGATGCCGTCACCATATACGTGAAATAATCGTGGGGTGACGTAAAACAATAATCAACCAACCAACCAACAACCAATCAACAGAGTGACCAATGCAATTTTATAGGTTATTTATTTGCATCGGGTCTGTCTCCAAGCACTATTTCTTCTCATATTATGTTTCTTCTCAGATAAAACAAGCCGTGTCATTTATCGGCCTTGATCCCCAATTATATAAAGGTCATAGTTTCCGTATATGCGCGGCAACCCACGCAGCTACTATGGACATATCAGAAAATGTCATTCAAAAGATGGGACGCGGGAGTTCAAACGCCATACGGCGATATATTGGACTTATTTCTGTTATTGTGTAAGCATCTTCCTTTAACCATGTATATATGGGTCCAGCATTTGGCTGCCCTTCCTCCTTCACTTACATTAGATGTGTGTACAGTTAGCAATTTCATTATGTTTGTTAGTATATTGTTCACATGACTTATTTCGTATGCATGATATTTCTGCTGATGCAATGTAATTTGCTCTGGCTCACCTGTGTTTCAGAAATTGTATTCCACAAACCATGGTATAGCATAATATTAATGAGTGACACTGCGCTATGCAATTTGCTTGCCTATGAAATGCGTGGTTGTGGTTCAGAAGGGGTCTGCCACTTACCCTATCTTGTTTTGGTACTGAAGTACCAGGAACATTATTTGACCTTACGTTGTTCAATTTGAGCTGGGTTGATTAGCTATACAATTGTTTTTGCTAACCTGTTGTGGTTCAGAAGATGTCTGCCACATATACTACGTACATTATCTTGCTATCGGAAATATTATTTGACATTATTTTGAACCGTTTTATTTCGTTCAATTACCTAGTATTTTACATGTATGTGCTCAAATGTTGTGGCTCAGTAGTTGTCTGCCACAATCATTAATTTTTGCTCTGTATTACACAGTTCGAGTGTTTGTCAATCTTGTAATCGCGGATCCCTGTTGATCCCGAATTGTCGTAAATGTATAACTTTATAATTCTATTAGTTAGCTGTAGTTCAGAAGTTGTCTGCTACAAGTACCTCAGACATTCATGTAGCTTATAGATGAGAAAGTGATTGGTGTATTTCATTTTTGTGATTTTATTATTCTTTTGGGTGGCTGTAATCCTGTGCCGTGTGTCGGCTCAGTATTCATGGCGCATTTTTTGGGTACGCCACCCACATTTTTTTGTAGATGATATACACTCTATGTGTTTTTCATGGTACACGGCGATCGCCTCTAGTCATTGTGTGTATTGTAGTTTATAGGCGATCGCCGTGTTAGACATTGTTTGCTTAATGATTACGTCATTCATCTTTAGAATAAATGACATATTTCATTCAGTCGATCTTATCTTGTTGTTAATCGGCATAGATGACATAAAACTGTATTATTTCAGAAAATAATATACTTTATGTACATGATGCTGATTGACATTAACGGTGCATTCTTTGTGTAACTGTCCAACGCATTCCATTATCTAATTGACCAGTTGGTCATTCCATTGTTTATTGTTTAACTGACTAGTAGCGCATTCCATTGTAATTAACCAATCAGAGTATATCTCATTAGCATATCGGCTGGCCTAATTAACAGAGGTCGCGCTCAGCGTCAGTTTCTTTGTTTGACTTGAGCTAATTGCACGATAACTTTTGATCAGCCCGCCGGCCACCCCTTTCATCCGCCTTTCTTTTGGCATTACATATGTATCCGACAATTAGATGTATATCATACAGAGTGTTATCACATTACTTTTAAATAATACTGATAATAATATCATTGTTTGGCGCATTTTTTGGGTACGCCACCCACATTTTTTGTAGATGATATACACTCTATGTGTTTTTCATGGTACACGGCGATCGCCGCTAGTCATTGTGTGTATTGTAGTTTATAGGCGATCGCCGTGTTAGACATTGTTTGCTTAATGATTACGTCATTCATCTTTAGAATAAATGACATATTTCATTCAGTCGATCTTATCTTGTTGTTAATCGGCATAGATGACATAAAAGGCAATGCGGATCGAGCAAAATTAAGGACAAAAAGATATTAAAATGTTATATAAGTTATGCAGTTTCGGGACCGACTTTAGACAGTCAACTAAAGTAAAGCAAAATTTAAATCATTAAATTTATCCATTTTAATTTTTGAACGATTAAGATTTAAACCAGAGTCAGTTCAAGATATATAAAGTGTGTTTTAATGTGGTCTAACACAACTTTAAATGATACAAAATGGAAAATATTAGGAGAGGTGAAATATATTAGAATCGATGACTAAAGGAGCAGCAAATTTAAACAGCAAGGTCAAGAAACTTGAAACCAACGGAGATTATTATAAGTGCAAGATTTATGACGTTTCCTGTAGAAGTGAATTTGATTTGAATGAACTTCATTAACAAGGTGTACCATTTGGACTAAGGTTTTACCATTAGGACTAAGGTGGACTAAGGCTGGCTACTTTTACTCAATATGTATATTTGATTTACTGTTAAATTTTCTGATCGGTAGATATCATTTGGAATATGATATAAATTATATGAAAACACAATTTTCGTTATATTAAACCTTGTTTTAACAATTGTAATTAAATGATAAGGACTCAGTGTCATTGTATTATGGTGTTTTTCCAATGTTCAATGAAAACTTTAATCATACTTATACAATAATGAAAAATACGAAAGTAACTGGTGTCACATGACTATGGCACTAACAACAATGTACCACAGTGGGCATTCGGAGACCTCTGAAATTCTGAGGTTAGACCAGGTGCCAGGATGAGTGAGCATCTCCCGTTTGGCTAGCCACACCCGCCGTGATTGCCCTTACATACAGACGACACACGTATAAATCAGCACTGTATATATATATAATTGAATGTGAAGACTGTGTAGAAAGTGTCACAGCCACATAACATCAGAAAAAAGGTATGATAACGCTTAAGTCAAACCCTCCGCGGGGAACTTTTTTACGAGCTCCACACTGCAAAGGGAATAAGTGTGACGTTCAAGAAAAATACGAAAGTAACTGGTGTGCAATATTCTTTATATTGTAATAGTTGCTATAATTATTTAATTTCACATACTCATATGAGTGAAGTAGATGCGTTAAATACTTAAAAATGAATGTTTATTTATTTTAAAATCTATCATTTTCATATATTTATCTTCCCGTGTCTATTGGATTGGACAATTAATCGAGTCAAGTTTTACTATGTCAGGGGTGCCAGGTTTTTCTGGACACGGTTTATAAATAAAAAAAGTGAATTCTTTATCTCCGAGCAACCCTATTATTAAACATCTGTTTTGTGATAAATATATTTGTATTCCTGTGTATTATAATATAAAGTACGAATTTTACAAATTTTCGACAATTTGATGTTTGATTTGATTAGATCTGGTAGTATCGTTGCCGCTTTCTTGTATTATATTCGTACATAGTGAAATTGGAATTGGTGATATATAACATAAGTTCTCATTTTGTTATTATCTATTATTATTTATTATAATTTTATTATTAGAACTAAAATGATTTTTGAAAATTTCCTTTTATTCATTTATTTATTGTTTGCTTGTTTGTTTATTTGCTTGCTTCCAGAATACCACCATATTCTTTTTTTCGGCCCATGCTAATTGATGAGCAAATAAACAATTCAGTTTATTAATTTCGAAATGAGGCACATTGTAAACTAAATGTAATAACGTTTTAGATATGATTAAAATAAGAGTGGAATACACCGTAAACCCATGCGACACAATGCTTTAAAATTACAAGTTATAGAAAGCCTCTACACTTCAAACAGTTTTATTCACAATGTCTAAAAAAGATGAATTATATTTAATTGTCGATTTTCATAGGCTATGTGGAAAATGTTTCTAGAACAGTCTGTCTTCTTTAGTGTTAATTTGACATCAATACCTTATCTTGAAAGCAATGTAAGTAATCGTGATTCTTATCGTAAAATATTTATCAATAATGTTTAATTTTAATCTGTTTTATAGCACCTATTTCCAGAAAGCTTACAAAGTTCATTTAAACCGCAGAAAAGACATCTGACCAAACTGTATCACACAAATCACCAAACATGCACATAATACATGATTATAGTGAAAGAAACACAGAAAACGACACTACAGAAATATTCGATTATTTTACACTTACGATACCGAGTTAGGACAATCATTTAAAGCAACAAACGTCAATTATTTAAGTGATAAACCGGATTACGGGCGTCCATCTTCCCACTCATCACAAAAGCATCACAATAAAAACCCACACATTTAAAACTTTATTAATAATCCTCCATTTAGAAAACAAAGATCAACAGGTTTCTCAAGACGAGAGATCATAAAAATTTTAACAAGAAACGTTTTATGAAATACTATGCTATCAAAAATGTGTTAAGCGGGTCTGTACGGGAGCTCAGATCGTTGGTCTGCAGGAGTCCGACTAACAGTCAGAGGTGACGAGGCTCAGGACTTTATCTCCATTGAAAAAATTTGGACAAGGCCCGTCATAGCGTCCCCACCGCTCTGTTAGTCAGCGTGCAACGCTCAAGTAAAAGACTGTAGAGGGCCCAATACAAGCTCTATAGTCTGTGCTATGATCAAGATTGCCATGTGCGATAAGTCATACTGTCGTCGTCTAATGCGTTTAATTATTTTAGAAGCCGATGAGATAAAATTATCTGAACCTTTGATTTTCCTTAGTTTGTAGACTAGAAATTGTAATAAGAAATTCTGCTGGGTACAATTTCTTTCGCTGGGTACATATTGTTGGAAGTCACTTTAAAATGTTTGAATAAGATCTGTAACATTTCCCCAAAGTTTTCGAAGTGATATCTATAACCTTGAGTCAGAAGTTTTAATGTGATTTGAAGACATTTTGCGCGAAAATCCAAAACGGAAGTGCAGGCTCCAGTCAATCTGTAATAAATCTGTTCAGAGTGCCGACTAGATATAAATGACTCTACTACGTACACCGCTGGAATCCAATACGGATCATCAAACGACTACGGTAGCAGATGTCCAGAATGAATAAAATACCCCATACAGCTAGCTGCGCTTGTCAAATCAATTTATCAGACATATAATGGTGCGATTGCCGAGTTTATTTCTTAAATGGTCGTGTTCTTGACTTTCCAAAATTAAAGTTACTGAGTGATAAACCGCATCTGATTTTTTTTATGTGTGTAAGTGTATCTGTGTGTTTGCATGTGTGTTTGTGTGTGTATTTGGGAATCCCTCTGTTTTTGTTCCGGTCACCTCACAGCTTTTATCTATTACACATTTTTGAATTTCAACGATGTAGTAAAAGAATGTTGAAAACTTAGCGAGACATCATATAACTAGTTGCTTCTTATCAGCTGCTAGAGTTAGGTTTCACATGAACATCGAAGAGTGCAAAAAGAAACACCAAGAATAATGTTTGTCTTTTAATGAGAGAAATCATACAAAAGTTTAAGCTAAAATTGTTTAAAGTTTTTCACTTAATTCATTGGTATTAGACTGTTTATATCAAAATTACGTTATCTTTCTTTATTCACATTTAATTTTTAGTTAACCAGCCACATAACCCACTTTTTAATCTAAAGAAATGCCATTTTACATTTATTTAACAAAAGCATAGTTTTACTTTTAAAGATTATCAATTACCACATATAGATGACTAATAGGTAACAAAAACAGATCTGACTTCGCTGTCATATATTTCATATACTATGTAACTGTGAAATTTACTTTTAAAACACTTACTTGTCAAACATAGTAGCAGATAAAAACAAATCACGCCACAACCTATAATCTTCATGATGAATGACAACGGATGACCATTGCGACTTAGCTTTATATGTTGGTAGGAAAAAAGGATACACAAAACAAGGTCAACACTCTTTAACACCTCTTGAAATGAAGTGTTAGGCGGAGAAAACACGATTCACATCCAATTAAGTCCATATATTTACATAGTGTATGTGAAATGTTGTATGTTATTTTAGGATCGCAAGGACAGCAATGACACAATGATTATTATGATTAACCTCTTCAACTAAATGTCATCACATTGCCGATAGCACGATAAACATTGTTTTGTAGATAAATGGTTTGCCTGATTTGTCCCAGGTTTGAGGAAATTGCGCAAATTGTGGTAAAACAAGAAACTTTGTAAGATGTTATATAAGTTCATGAACGCAATATTTTGTGTTCGAGTCCCTTTGGAGACTCTTTTGATTCCTCTCTTTCGAATAAGGAACTAAACAACGAGGTTCTATGTGAGAGTCCACCTACACATGTAACAAAAAAAGAAAGAAAGAAAGAAATACTCATTGGCTTTTGTGGGTATTGCATGGGTCTTGTATTTGGCCCCTCTGCAGCCTTATGCTGACTAACAGGGCAGTAGGGACTATATGACGGACCTTGTCCAAACCTCTTTCAGAGGAGACATGGTCCTGAACCTCGTCCCCTCTGATTGTTAGTCGGGACTCCTACAGATCTAGGGTCTTAGCTCACTTTCAGACTGGCAGAGCACCGTATATTATGTTGATGTCGCATATATTTTTATACCATTATGTGTTTTACAATACCTTACGTGTTTATATTTTCATGACCCCTCAATATGCGATACCGGTTGACCCTTGTTCTTTACACGGAGGGTTATTTATAAATTTTTTGATTTACGTCCTTTGATTGTTCTGCTGTTACGATGAGTGGGAAAGTGGGCCCGTAAACTGGTTAACCACACCATTTGTTTGGCTTTTGTCATATAAAATGACCGTCCTAAGTCGGTATCGTTATTGCACTACAATCAAATATTTTTGTAATGTGTTATATTGTGGTAGTATATGATTCATATATTGTATAGCTCCATGGTGACTTCTGCCACATAACTGAGCCAGTGACTCCTCTTTTTTCTTGCATTTATAACCACAAGGACCATAAGAATATGGGAATTAGAGAATTTATTCAATTTCTTTACATACTACAAAAATATTACATAAAGTTCAGTATACTTGGTTTACGTGTCTTGTCAAATAGTTTTTCTTATAGATATAGCGACAATGTCTTTGGTGTTAATATGAACAGATACACAAATTTCATGACATATAATTGTTGTTTGGTACCGATAACAATAGTGTTAATGGTAGAAGTATATTTCTCATATAATTAAAAGCCTTTTTATTTTTCAAAATATTTTTTCGTCATTGCTTCGAGGCAATTTTGAATCATGAAAAAAGTGTTATCCAGTTTTCTAAATGGCATCACAAACTTAAAATCAAATGTTCATTATCTTCGATATATTATCAGTATTTCTAATGGAGACTCATTATATATTTTTTATATTTCTTGACATTGAAACTTTACATCACCATTCGGAGATTAAATACCGTTTTATCTATAGTGGCAGTACAACTAATTTAGAATTCCAATTATCATCGACTTTGTTAATACTTTAGTTGTACCTGAGACATACGGTAATATTCTCTCGTATACTTATCTTCAATGATTCCATTTCTTAATGACAGATAACAATCATTTATGTTTTAAATAACTTTGATTTCATTGTTTCTTTGTTGGTCTTTAGATTACTTCTGTGAATCCCTACAGGTGTGGGTTTTGATTACTTATATTTTCTTCTACCTTAAACACCATAGATAAAACATACATCAAAGGTCAGAAGAATAATTTGACCATAATATCATAAATAGCAGGAGTTGCTAACAGGCAGGAGATGTTTATTCATCTTGGGTATCGAATCAAATAACGATTTGACGATCCCTCATTCCAAGTACTACATTTTATTTAACCTGTTTATTCAATAAGCATTGATGTGTTGGTTATATAACGTCAATAGACTGTAAAGTTCTGTTATTTTCATTAGTCATCGAATTATAAGATAGTTTGAAATTTTAATGTTTATGTCCGCTTTGTTTTATAACTATACACATTTCATAGTCTAATTACATCGACACACGAGACTGAATGATTGAACTCTAATGTTTGATTCATATTTAGTCCAGAGGGATCAAATGTTTCTGTGTGAATCTCGATCGTACTTTGATTTATTTATGGTTATGAACATAACATATATAAATCGAAAATCGTTTTCTGTATCATCCATACAGAAATTTGGTCAAGTGTGCTATAAAGTTTTCCTTTCTCAAGAGAAATTTAAGTTGATACATGCTCCGCTCACATCAAACAGTTACTTATTTGATGCCTCATTTAATATAAAGCACTTGCGTTAAACGTTTTTCATAATAAGGAGTTCAAAGTCCATTCCTTTACTTTGCATTCAACAATTCAGATTCTGACAGTTTAACTAGACATGACTTTTGATATCTTTAAGTGAAGGGCGTAAACCAAATCACTGAATGTAATATAAACCTAATGTCTAATAGTAGTGAATATGTGAAACTTGGAACATGAACTTAGAACATACAGTTAGTAGGCAAATTCATATAATGAATTCTAGGTCCCGGTGATAATGTAGTTTATATATATATATATATATATATATATATATATATATATATATATATATATATATATATATATATATATATATATATATATATATATGTATATATATATATATATATATATATATATATATATATATATATATATATATATATATATATATATATTTGTTTGTTTGATTATTGTTTTACGTCACTCCACGATTATTTCACGTATATGGTGACGGCATCTGCCTGATGCATTGCATACAAATTTAGACCTTTGCAACGGACCCACCCGAAGCAGTGAGGGATCTTTTACGTGCCACGCCTACCGTGACACGGGACCTCGGTTTTTACTGTCTCATCCGAAAGACAGAACACCGGTGTGCCCCGGGCGGGAGTCGAACCCACGACCTCTCGATCACGAGCCGAGCACCTTATCCACTAGGCCACACCGGCTTATATATTTATATATATATATTTATATATATATATATATATATATATATATATATATATATATATATATATATATATATATATATATATGCTAGGTTTCTAGGCCCCGGTGATAATGTAGTTTATATATATATATATATATTTACATGTATTTATATCATTATATTATATATATCTTATAACTGACTGAAATTATATAAGCATAATTCGAACATAATTTTTATCTAGAAAAGCTCTGAAATGTACGAGTAATGCCATGTGTTACGATCCATGTTTAACTGTTCAGATCACTATTCAGCTCGCCGAATGCACTTCTTGTGTTATACACAACCAAACATTACAATTTTGCATGAAGTTATGAAACAAACAAGCAAACAAATACGAAGGAAAAACCCAACCTGTTATCTCTGAAATGGTTCTAAAATTATTAAACGCCTTCGACATCGACAGTATGACCCCGAGATCATCGCTAAGACTATAGGTCTTGTATTGGTTCCCTCTACAACCCTATACAGACTTTTACTTGAACGTTTCACGTTCACTAACAAGGCGGTGGGGATTCTATGATGGGCCTTGTCCAAAACTTTTCAGAGGAGACAAGGTCCTGATCCTCGTCCCCTCTGACTGTTAGTCGGTATTCCTATTGATCAAGGATCTGAGCTCGCTTACAGATGGGCAGAGAACGGTTTGCTTATGTTGATGTCTCCTTAAATATTTTTGATAGCAACATATTATTCTATAATATTTTCGTGTGTAATAACTTTTTATGACCTCACTCCTTGAGAAACCTGTTGATCCTTGTTCTCTATATTGAGAATTATTTATAAATTTTTAAATGTGTGTCCTTTTATTGTGCTGCTTTTGCGGTATGTGGGAAGGTGCTCGCCTGTAAACCAGGTTAACCACACCAGTTGAGTGGCGTTTTTTACTTCAATTGACCGTCCTAAATTGGTATCGTAACCGCAGCACAATCGAATATTTTTGTAATGTCGTTCCGTGTATATTATGCTGTTGTCATTTGTGTGTGTGTGTGTGTGTGTGTGTGTGTGTGTGTGTGTGTGTGTGTGTGTGTGTGTGTGTGTGTGTGTGTGTGTGTGTGTGTGTGTGTGTGTGTGTGTGTGTGTGTGCAGGTCCTTGGTGATTTGTGTCATACAGCTTTGTCAGATGTCTTCTGTTTTCTCTTTCTTAAATATGAAGAATAAGGAAAAACTCCTTCGTTCGAAATATGTATCGGTGTCGGTGTTCTAATATATAAGAACAAGCTGTGTTTGTAAAACACTAATGCTCCCGGCGTCAACAAAGTCCAAAAAAGTATTTTCAGAGTGAAGGTCATTGTTAAGGTCAAAACCTCATCGACCTTGGTACCATTTGAAAGGGCTTCATTATTAGAGTACACATGTGAAATATGACGTCTCTATCCCTCACGGTTTTAAAGTTATGGCCAGGGTTATAGTTGACATACAGATAGACAGACAGACACACGAACAAACAGACAGACATTACAAAAGCAACATGCCCCGATCTATCGGTCCGGGGGAATGAAAATAGTGGAAGAAAACTATCTACAAACGTTTCAAACTCATTTAACTTAAACGATAAATTTAATACTACTATGATTTTGCAGTTTTCGCAATTCGAAGATCTTATTTCCAGCAATATATTCACATTTTTTTTTTCTAGTTAATCCATTTCAAATTTACTTACTTGTACCACACATAGGAGAATAAGCGGTAAAGATTTTGGATTAATTAATGTGTATATTTGTATCTTTCATCAAATTAGTCGGTATTTATAATATCCATGACTATGCACTGCAAATTTAACGACCCAGTGCTAGGCTTTGTCGACTGTTTTTAAATAAACACATTATTATAACTGTGAAATTATTTATTTATTCAATTATTTTATTAATTAAGAATTGAATGTTTATTTTTGTAGTTTTATTGGAACATAAAATGTCAGTTAACGCATCACAAATTGAGTAAAACCGCGTAGCGTAGCGAATATTATAACAATTGTATCGTAACAGTTTAAAAACATATAATATTGAAACATAAAATTCACATATTATCAATAATTTTACAACTTTTAGTTCTTTTGATATTCATACGCCAATCTGGCAATTAACAAACATGAGAATACTATTCACTATTTTAACCGATAACAAAAGAAAATTGACAGTTACTGAATGATGAATTTGTCAAAATACCCTGTTCTGAAGACAGGCATGTCATGGAGTTCGAAAATCCCATACAAGATGTTTGATTTTGATGTACAGCCGACTGAGAATAACTGGAATCTAAAGGCATTGGTGAGGGGGGCACTTGACAATGACATTGTTGAACTTGGTATGCAGTTGCGACGAGGTACTAGTGACAGATTTGAAATTGAAGGTAACACTGATTCTGCCTGATCCACACCTGTATTATGAGAAACATCTGCCAGCATATTACACATGTTCACTCTCAGAACAATCTCGACTGTAGGGTCGTACAAACGCCTCATTTCTATGATCTGACATGAGCATAATATGTCTAGTTTCCACTCCAGCATTGCTCAACATCTGGATAGCGGTTCACATGCGCCCCTTCACAATTTTCAGTCATGAACTTAGAAAACATTTTTTAGAAAGTGGCTTACATGTATACCAGATATTGCCAACTGCTCTGCCTTCAGCCGACAAAATAAAGCAGGAGCACAGGGATCACAAGTTGAATACATACGCTTATCTGCAACAGCTTCAGGATCGGAAAACCCACCTTGAATATTTTTCTGTTGAGTTGCATGTGCCAGAGTAACGTACTCCCGACCAAAGTCATCAAAGAAAAATTAAAATGAAATCAAATTCAACTGGTGATGAAACTCTAGACCTCTGGATACGAAATGGATGGCCAACGAATACCAGACCTTGTACTGCAAAATTTGAGGATCTTCACTATTTTCTAGGTAAGAAATGATTTTAACCATGTCATTTCTAGAAATGATTTTTTTTGTGTGTTGTGTAGGTCTAGAAACACCAGATTTCAACATATATTTCAATTTAGCCTCAAGGATTGAATTTGCACTAGAAAATTCTTTTGTAACAATATCAATATTTCTGCCAATATTTCGAAGATGGCGATTCAAAGCAGCACGTAAATTTTTCAAACTGTTTTTGTGATATTCTTTTGCCTGTTCTGGGGGAAGACTAGCTTTGCGTCCCTCTGTGACTTTGGGCGCTGCTGATACATAAAATGCTCGTAAAAGGGGTGACAACTCTTGAGGCTGCACAGTATGGAAATTTACATCAGGGTACCCTGCCTCAATGCACCATTCTAAAATTCAAAATAAAAAAACCCCATAAAAATTCATCAAAATTTTATGTAAAATATATGATGAGTCTTTGCTAATGTTATTCATGTAACTTCATTTAAATGGAACTTTACTGAGATTTTATGCTATGATAAAATTTGACCAAGAAAATATATAATTATATTCATGCTTAAAGACAAAGTATGTAACTAAGGGATCCCAGTTTATTTTTTAAAACATTATTGATACAATGAACACAGAGATACAGGTTTCACAACAGTTCAACTTCACTGTTGTGTCTCATAAAATGAACCATTGAGGCTGTTGCATGTGACGATGATGTGTAGAATTTATTTGCCCCACATCATGCATACATGTATCATTAGTACCTTTATGATTGATTATTATTGTTTCGCGTCACTCAACGAATATTTCGTGTACATGTGTTTATGGTGACTGCATCTGCCTGATGCGAGGCATAGAAATTTAGACCTGTGCAACGGACCCACCCGAAGCAGTGAGGGATCTTTTACGTGACACACCTACCATGACACGGAACCTTGCTTTTTACTGTCTCATTCGAAAGATAGAACATCAGTGTGCCCTGGAGGGTGTCAAACCCGGACCTACCTGTCACAAGCCAAACACCTCATCCACTGGGCCACACCAGCTTAGTTACTTTCAATAAATTTATTAATAGAAACATATACATAATTGTGCAAATGTATATCATACATTGTAAAATGCAATAATTATGATTAAAATTCATTTGAGAACTTTAATCTTTAGTTACTTTAAGGTATATCTGAGGGGTGGATAGGGAAAAGGTAGGAAGGTAGGAAGGGGGTGAAAAGGGGGATATAAGGAGGTGGGAGACAGAAAATATTCAGTTACACGAATATTAATAGAATATCGCTTAAGAGATCTACCTGAAAATAAATTCAGTCTCCATTTCGTATTCCTCTTGGTGGACTCGCTCTCCCTATGCTTTTCTAAATCTGCAAGTTCCTCCTCTGTCAGAATTTTGAATCTGTCATTTTTGGTTTCACTTACAGGAGGAATTTCATCATAGTCAGGCTCGGATACATGACATAGCCTGGGATCATCTGAACTTGGTGAACATGGTGTCTCAGCATCATCTAGGACAAAATGATATGTGCTTTTGGAATAGATGACTTTTCTGTTTTCAATTTTTTTTTCTTTAAATTATCTATAACGGTTTGGGTTAACTCCTGTTGTTTCATACATTTGTACTAGTACTTGTTGGATCCCAATTTCGAATCCTGATTAAACAGTTGGTTTTTTTTTTCTGTGCATTTCTACAAAAGCCCCCAACAAATTAATCATTAGGGACTAAATTATAAAATGCGTCTTTCCAAGAAATTGAAGTAACATGAGGAATTTAAGGGCCATATCCTGACATACATGTACATGTACTGATGTAGGTTTGAATCCTGATCTAGGCACATTTTATTGTATTTTAACTTCTCATTTTATACCAACGATTTCATTAAAGATCAGTCAAACCTTGGATATTGTGGATTTGTAGTGCATAAATCCATAGTGTTCCAATGGCAGATTGAAAGGGGAGGGGGGGGGGGGGGGGCAACATGTCAGGAAATAGAATCCCTCAAGTACAATAATGTGAAATTTGTTAAATTTATCTGAAATTTGTATTATATAATTTCTTTAAAATGTTGATTAAAACACTGAACGCCCTGGAAAAACCTCCCAGGTGAGCTCCTGGATCTGCCTCTGTCACTCTCAGGACATGGATATAATAACATACTTTATTAAATTTTTATGTATATTACATTAAAACTTAGATCTAGTAAAGTTTGATGGATGTGTACCTTCACGACAAACAAGGTTTTGAACATGTAGACAGGTTTCCTTATCTGGAATGGACAGGATATTTCCGCCATCCGACTCCGAAATTTGTAACATCAAGGACTCGATCTCAGGATCCGTTGAAAAATCTGAGTCATAGTCTACCTCTACGTATAAATTATCCGATTGGGATTGACTTGGCTTTGGACTGAGATTAATGTCGATGTTCATCATTGGATCAAATTCAACGTCGAAGGTTATTTTAGAGAAAATGACAGCTTCCTCGAGATCGATGACTCTAGCCATAATCGATTATCGATGGTCGCAACAGACGGCGATTTATTTACTTTATTTTAATTCTTTGTCAGTATATGAATATATTATGTTTGAATAAAAAGGAAAATAAAACAAAAACAATGTTTAATTTTAGTTTAATTTATTTCATTTTTTCACTTGAAAGGATTGGTCTTATTTTGTTTGTTAACATTAGATTAAAATGACGTTTTATACAGAAATAACATTGCAGTTTTAAAATAGATCAACCAATCAGATTGCAGCATTTTCAATAAACACACACTGTTGGTAATTATGTTCAAATGTACTCGTTATCAATGGTTAATGCGTACATAATGTGAATTGTATAGCCTCACAACTGTTAAATATGTCAGATGTGATCGACACTGAAGTTTTGATCCAACATATTGTGAAACATCTTAAAATCTGTTGCATAGGGAAAAGGTGTTCAAGATAGAATTTAACACATGAAGTTTGAGATCGAAAAATCTCAAATAGCCTTTTCATTGGTACTTATTGATGATTATGCTTTAAGATGGGAAACCCATACTTTTCACTAATATTTGATTGCAATTAAATAAGTACACATACAGAAAATCGGGGATAATACAAGTATTTTCTCTTAAAATATATTCCCCTCTTTGATTGCAGAGTAAACATTTAGGTTATGTTAGTTCCATTCTTGATCCCATTGTACTAAATATCTTGTGAAGTATAAGGTCAAGTATACATTTGTTAAGGCAAGAAGCAATATATGTCATAAACATTCCATTTGAAGTATTGAAAATAAAGGATGATGTAAAATTCTTTTCTACACAATATTTATTTTTCTACTTACTTTATCAATCTATACTCTTCTTGTAAAAAGTGTGTTTATCATCTTTCTAGAATTAATATATATCTAGGAAAACTTTAACTTTTCTTCTTATGGCGATATATATTTGGTTTCAGATCGAGATTTAGATTCTTCTTTAATCAAAGCATGGTCATCTTGCCATACAGCATTAAAAACCGTGAGTGTAATAACATATGAGAAATAAAGAACATCTGACTCATGCATTGCCTTGCACAACTTCACCTGTTGGATATTGTATGGGGTTTTTTTTCTTTCCTCTTTTTTTAAATCTTCCTTAAACTTTCTTTTATTTGTGAATTTTTAATAAAATGTTATAATAATCATTAATTTAGATTTTAGAAATACAATTCTGTACTACAGATCGGATGGAATAATTCAGGTAAGAGAGGAATTATACGTTATATTCGACTTTATTGAAGATATTTGTAATAAAGCTGTAATTTCAACTTTGGTTAAATACCCCACGTCAAAACCGTTTAGACATTACAAATTTTTGGCTTTTTTAACGACTGTTACCTACCTGAAAAGTGGACATCGCTATTTTGCAATCAGAGTGAATACATTTGCATGAATGTTAATTTACACGCTTTCTTTTTGTTTCTTTTTAAAATTTCTTTTTATGGTTCATATGTAATGACTATTCTTGTTTAGATAAAAAATACTGTTTGTTGCAGAATTTGCCACATAATATGGCGAATGTAGAATTTGTTTATTGCTATTTTCAGAAATACACAAATATATCTAATATATTCAATGAAGAAGCATAGATATTCATGCAAAGGTCTATTTACTACATTGACAATTTGACAACTCAGAGAAATGCCACTGTGGCAAGACATTTAGTTTTGCCAATACTCTTACAAAGGTATGTACTATACTTAAATTTTTCATTCTATGTATTCAAGGAATATAGTCAAAATCTGGAATATGCACCAAGTATGCGAAAAAAGCCACAAAGAAGAATAAAACAACCGCTTCTATCCCAATCCTGCTAATACAAATTGTGATTAAGAGTCACACCAGCTTCACTAAACATATGACATCACCGCGACCGTGAATATCTTGCAGGAAATGTTTTTTCTCCAATAAGATCTGATGCCACCTTAACGCATCCAGAGTTCCGTGCGAGTCTTTTTTCAATAGTGCACTGAGCTTTTAGATTCTGCCCCTTCAGTGATTAGTAGCATATTATTATACCAATATCTACGGAGATCTAGTGTACAAACTAATTAGGATCAAAGGTAACGATAATTTCATATCAGCGGGTTCTAAAATTATTAAATATCTCCGACATCGACAGTATGACGCCGAGATCATCGCTAAGATCATAGGTCCCGTATTGGGTCCCTCTACAACCCAATGCAGACTTTTACTTGAGCATTGCACGCTAACAGGGCGGTTGGGATTCTATGACGGGCCTTGTCCAAACTTTTTCAGAGGAGACAAGGTTCTGATCCACGTCCCCTCTAACTGTTAGTCGCGGCTCCTATTGATCAAGGATCTGAGCTCGCTCACAATTTTTATGACCTTTTTTCTTGAGAAACATGTTCTTTGTATGGAGGATGATTTATAAATTTTTAAATGTGTGTCCTTTGATTGTGCTGCTTTTGTGGTGAGTGGGAAGGTGGGCGCTCGTAAAGTGGTTAACCACACCAATTGGTTGAAGTTTGTCACTTCAATAGACCGTCCTAGGTTGGTATCGTAACCGCAGCACAATAGTTTTGTAATGCCGATCTCCGTGTATATTCTACTATTATCGTGTTTTGTGTGCATCTCCTTGGTGATTTGTGTCATACGGCTTTGTCAGATGTCTTCTGTTTTAGTATTTGTGTTTTCCTACTTTACCTTTACTTTTTAGAACTAGTACATTTCACATATGCGTTATATGTTGGGATTTGTATACTGTCAGTTTTTCGATCGTCTGTTGCAAGTTGTATCACATGCAGTACTAGCTGCTGTCAAATGGACAGGTTTTATTAGTATACGTTCTATTGGAGGCATTGACAAGTTGTCCGCCATCTTTGAAGGATAGAATTGAATATTTGTTCTTAATTCAAACGAATAATGTAGGTTACTTCTCCAAACTAGGAATGCTTCCTGTGGGATTTTGGGTTTTTTTTCTTTTTTGTTTTTTTTTTTTTTTTAGGTTTTGTTGTTAGGGTAGGATTTTTTTTTGGGGGGGGGGGGGTTGGTTTGTTTTGTTTTTTTTTTTTTTGGGGGGGGGGGGGTTGTTTGTTTCTATTTCAATGTTTATGCAGTTATACGTTAGACAATGTAAAAAGTTTCTGAAGAAGTGTCAATATTGAATCATTACCCTCAAAGTCTGAATATGAAGCAATAATCATTCTTGATCACAAATATGGCCGATAATGGGAGGTAACTCTAACTAAATTATTGCTAATGAAACCCATCTGTAGCGGAAACTGAGACTAGATTAGAGAAGGAAACTGTGAGAAGAGCTGTCATCTCACAAACTACCCTTACATTAAAATTTTTAAGTTTCAATTCTGCCAAAGATTTTGATGATGTCAAATCTGTTTCAATTTATAATTTGAAATTTTAGAAAGGCTGTTTTCCATAAGTTTGTGCACAACATGCTATTTTTACAATGAGTAATGACATAATATGATAAGTTACTGTTCTTAACAGAAATAGATTCCTGTATTGGTTTCGGGGTTTTTTTTATAAATTCTTTGAAACACTAAAATCATCGACATAAGAAATATAAATATTTATGCTTTAATACAAATGAATACATATAAGAGAACTTAATTTTACAATAAACTGTTGAATTCTTTGTCCGTTAAAGGGATTTCTATTACAAACATTTCAGAATTTAATATTTACAAAAACAGATGCATATCTGTAAGCATATTCTGAGGGAGTTAATATCTAACAAATATCTTTCCCTGCTAACTGAAAGTCTATGAACTCAGTGATTATCCTTATCTTCCTCTGTAAGCCTCTTTCCAGAGGATCATAATCAAAGACAGCACCATGTGTCTCCTTTACCAGGCGCATCAGCTCGACCTAAAATAAGTTGTAGTGTACTTTAATTTGTTTTTCTCTTTCGGGTAATTTTTGATAGAATTTGCAAATTTAAAAATAAATTTAAAAAGTATGCAGTCTTATTAAAACAATTTCCCATCATTAAATTGGCATTTGTGAGTACAATAGTACATTATAGTATAAATATAACCTCATTTTGACATCGTATATTTAATAATGTTTTATCTCCAAGTAATAATCAATAAAACATTTTTAAATAATTCAGGTTTCGTGCTGGATTTCAAATAAATAATATATCTATTAGATATGAGAAGATTCACTTAGACGTGTATTAAGTTATCGTAGGTTTTGATGATAAAGAAAACAGTTGTATCTATAAATAAGCTTTCAATTGACAAAATTTGTACTGATTCCCTTGTAAATGTACATAAAATTGAAATTTAGAACCCTTTTATTTACAGAATTGTGAAACATAATCTGGGATAAAAATATCGTCCAAAGAAAGTCGAGAGAAAGTCACTCATTTAAATATATAAACTCATGGTTCGTCTCAGTATCTTCGGTATACATACATATAAACTTACACTTGAATTACTAGCTATTCCTGTTTTGAAGTCTTTGGAAAACTGCGCTGCCCTGTCCCAGGTAATTCCTAACACAGTATTCTGTTTAAACTCTGGATATTTTAATATGGCATCAAAGAGGACGTTTCTGTCTGTATATAACCGAACTAGATCATCGACGTCATCTTCAGTTGTAGTTTCCTGGTAATGTGTGTCAAAACAACAATATTCTCATAGATTGTGTATCTGTATATTACTCCGTGAGTATGAAACTTTTAATTTGCTTTATAATGTAAAATATTTTAAAGTTGCTGCTTACTCGCAAAACGACACGGAACGAAACTATATTGGGGTTTTTTGAGGGGGGGCGTGGTTTTTTTTGGGGGGGGGGGTTTTAATCATACAGTAGTTTATCTACAAAAACAAATTTTGATACACAGAAATTAAAGAATGATAGTTTTGAAAATGATGTATATAAGAAATCATGCTTATAAAATATCATAATGATATCTTGTTTGCCATAAAGCAAGTACCAATTATACAGATACATTTATAAATACATATATCATACCTCTGTATATTAACAAGTTGTTAATGTTAAATGTAATCTATATGAAGAGGAATCAAGACAATTAATCTATGTCAAGTACTGGTATGAATTTATTCCATTATGTTACAAATGTCTTATATTTTCCTTGATTATTATATATCAATTTGTTTACATTATATACAGTTTTAGATATATTTTCAATCCTCTAAATTTTGGTTGCTTTTCTGGACATTTCATTCTATACATGTATATATAGAATTAATATTCAGTAATATACAGCTATCTGCTGAATTTTGCAAAGGTCTTAATATAAAACTTTGTTTTGTCAAATCTATTTCAATAGAGTTTTTCATAAATTCAAGGTGAATTTTGGACAGTAGATTTTTAATTATATTACAATCCCAGAGAAGATACGGTATTGTCTCTACTTCAAGATTACAAAAAAAGTATATAGTGGGCAATCTGTGAGTCCCATTTTGAATGCAGATTTATTAGTTGTTAAAATAAAGTGATTTATTCGGTATCGAAACCATATTAGTTTTTAATCATTTGTAAAATTTAAAGATTGATACATATTTTTCTACTTATTTTCATTAATTTCGTTGAATACAGTCAGCCACTTTTGTTGTTATTTCGTTATTACCTTTTTTTTCAAAATATTATACATATCTTTTAAGTCTTTATCAGATTTTAAGTATGTTACAAATATGATATGGTATCTATGGTCCATTTTATCCATTTTAAAACAATTCATTCTGACTTTTTTGTTTTGTTTTTTGTTTGTTTGTTCATTTGTTTGGGGTTCTTGGGGGGGGGGGGGAGGGGTATTTGTTTGAATGGCTTTTTTTCAGAATGAATGGTTAAATACACATTGATATTTCTTGCCGCCTACTGTGTTATAGGTGCGTTCAGTGTGTAACTTTTGAGGTTATTAATATTTTGTTGTATAAATCGACAAAAGTTAAGTCTTAATTGCTTTTAAAAGTTTTCACAAAATATTACTCAATTTTTGAAACGGATTAGTATTCAGAGCTGCATACCTGTTGAGGTGTCACCAATACCACTAACTTCTTTGAGAGCAAACGGAAAGGGTATCTAAGTGCAGCCCGTAGAACTGTTGCCTCATTCATCAAACTATTGTCACTCCTCCAAAGCTGCTGGATATTTGTCATTTTTACGTCTTTCGTATCCGCAAAATACCTTAATTGTTACAAATTTGTAAAAAAAAAAAAGAAATAATTATTTCTCAATTATTTATAGACGACAATTTCTGAGTTAAAATAAAACGATAATGTATAAATAAAAGTCTTGGGAACTGAAATTTTGTCATCTTTAAAACCATTCGTAGAAATATTTTCGGCTAAATTTATTTGTTCTCTGTAAAACGTCTTCCCAGGTATTTTACCTGCAAATTGAAGATTCATGACTTAGATATGGGTAAACGGAAAACGCTGTAATACCACCACATGCAACACAGGTGAGAGACATTATCAATGGTACAAAGACATTATTAAAATTTTAGCGTGACAGTCAAGTCCACACGACCAGGAACACTTTATCTTGCTAGATACAGCTAAACTTCATATGATAAAAGTCATAACAGACAGATTAGCGGAAATTATTCAAAATGCATTTACTAGTAAAAACGGAAGCCGCAAATTCAAATATATAGTAATAGGCCACGATAAAACTTACTTTGTTAGGGAAAATTCTGATTCCAAAAATAAATACACTGAAACAGCTGTCATTCAGATGTTGAACTTTCTTATCGATAACATTTTTGTGGTGTTTGAAGGTAAGGTTTTTCAACAAATTGTCGGCATTCCAATGGGCACTAACTGTGCTCCGCTTCTGGCTGACATATTCCTTTATTCATACGAAGCTGAGTTCATTCAGTCTTTGCTTTCGCAAGGAAAAAAAACAATTGGCTCTTGGCTTCAATTTTACTTACAGATATATAGATGACTTGCTTTCAATTAATAATCCTTCATTCGCGGATTACCTTAGCATCATCTATCCAAGTGAACTGGAGGTCAAAGAAACCACAGAAACTAGTAATTCTACTTCGTATTTAGATATTATGTTGTCTTTCGACATTAATGGTCAATTGAACACCTCACTCTATGACAAACGTGACGATTTCAATTTCGCTATCACAAACTTCCCTTTCATAAGTAGCAACATTCCATCATCGCCCGCATACGGCGTATTCATATCTCAGTTAATACGTTATTCCAGAGCATGTTCAAATTACAATGACTTTGTTCTGAGGGCTAGGCGACTTTCAGTTAAGCTGCTCAACCAGGGTTATATATGTGCTAGACTAGCATCGTCACTGAGGAAGTTCTACGGTCGTTACGAGACTCTTATTACTCCATATGATATCTCGTTATCCAGACTTTTAAATGATATTCTGGACTGAGACCGATTCCGATCACTTTACACAGATTTGACACCTTCTATACTAGAAGGTTACCTACTTCGACTTCTCCATATATAGATACATATGGAATTCACACGATTTGACTCTTTCTACGGGGTATGTGTGACGGGTGTTGCTAGCAAGCAGGAGATGCTCACTCTCCCCGGGCACCTGATCTCACTCCATCACAGGGGTTCACATATGCTCTTCAAGTAGACATATTTTGTTATTTTCCATTTGTTTTTCATTTTCACTGATTTTGTATGTCCTATGGTTTTATGATTTTTGGACTTGTGGTTTGGATTTATCCATCATCTTTACATCCATAACCTTAGTGTCAAAAAGAAGGGCGTACATACTACTTATATATTCCATCGAATGGTTTTCTTTCAAATCAATATTTCATTTAAACATGATGTACACACGTTTGAGAAATATGTATAGACGAGAGAAAGCACACCTGTTTTCACCTTCAGTTTCATTGCAAATCTAGTGCAGCCGGCGTAGCCAAGTTGACAGCTCCGAGATCGAGTTACTGTCAAGTCCGGTTATCTTGCGCGTCCGGTGATTTTGCGCAGCTCGTACGTTCGCTTTACCCATATTATTCTACTGTCTGTTAATCCTTTCTTAAGACCAAAATCATCAAATTATCTTTTTGTGTGATACGTAATCTAGTCTGGTAAGTTATCAACAAAGCAAATAAAATGTCCACATGCGTTTTCTACATTATACCACTGAACAAACATTTCCATAATGCGTACGCAGCAACGGGTCAAGTGACGTCGCTTATTTCATGAATATTATGTAGCCCCGCCCACTTTGGCCTAGTTTTCAACTTATCGAGAGAGAAAAGGGCAGTTTTCACGTTTCATTGTCCAAATTTCCCAACTAGACAACTGTTTGGTCTTGTTTAAAAGATCCTCGAGCATCACAAAGCGTTGCAAGTGATACTGGCTGAAATGTTATAACACAGAGACCTATATGTATTATAGGTCTCTGATAACACTATATGCAAATCAAGTGATAAAAAATTTTATGGAATGCAGAAAATGAAATGAATTAACATTTCGGGAGATCGATGCACTTGATAAATATTGAACAGTTGGAGTTGTATTTACTGAATTTTTTATTTATTTTTTATTTATTTATTTATTTATTTATTTATTTATTTATTTATTTATTTATTTATTTATTTTTGTATAGTTAGAAGGTTAAAAAATATGAACAAGTCTAAATTATTTTTATTTAAAAAAAAAAAGAAAAGAAAGAAAAAAAAACCATATAGGATAGGAAAAGAAAAAGAAAAAGTAAGATAGGGTAGGTCGCAGACAGATAGAGTGAATATATATTTTTTGAAAACTAAAATGGAAGTGTTTTTATGGAAGTAATAGTAAGTTTAATATTACATAGGACCAGATGTTAGTCAGGAAATCGTAGATTGGGGCCAGTGGGTGATATGCGACCAGTTGATACATTTGAAATATTGTAAATCTATTGAAAACCATTTGATGATGACTTTTCATTTATCCAGTTTGTGATAACGATCTATAAATGATAAATTAAATCTATTATACGCAGTAGTTACACTTTGTGATACGTAAACACGGAGCGATGCCAGGTTTATGTGACTCCTTAAAACAACCATATTTACTTACATATAACTTCTGTATATTGTATTAAATTGTATATTTTCGTAACACTACTATTTATTGTCCCCGTTGCGCTCCATAGGCTTTCTTCGGGAACGGACGTACGCACTGCGCAAAATCACCGGACACATCTGCCATCGCCGAAACAAGGGAGTACACATGTTTATATGCAGGTATCATACGAAATAGATGGAATGAAATTTTTATATTTGGTGTGAATGATTTTTAATGACGATTTTAATCATCAAAATAATCAAACTGAATGTTGCAAAACGATAAAGTGTTTAATTTAATCGGCAAACACTTAGGTGCGCAAAATCACCGGACAGCATCGTATCTATCGGATAAGACAACAGAAGCGAAGATCCCTACTCAAAGTGCTGTTGGCACCCGCATTTCACAGTTGCTTAGGTGGATCCATTGCATCCATTTCTGGGCAGTGCATTAAGAAAATAAAAACATATAAGTGAAATAATCTTGGTGTGAATAAACGTACCTAGTGTTATGAATTTGGTGTTGAATTTTTCCATAGCCGAGTATCCCTACTCGGATGTTTTCTCTGTTGTCTGCTATCATCTGTATTATATTGTAAATCATAGACACAGTACTGTTGAAATTAACATTAGCTTCCGCTACCACCAATACCAAATCAACAGCGAAACCTGATGGTTTTACAATAGGTTGTGGCATATAGTATCCATGACCATCTAGAAAAAGAATACATGAAACAGAATCAATTTCAAACTTCAAACGATATATTGCATAAAGAAAATGCTAGTTGAAAAAATCGTTTGAATTGTAAATCTTGTGTAATTAAAATATTTTCAACATCAATCTGAAAATATTTTTAAATATACGTATTCAAAGCTTTTTAAGAAAATGGTAGGTGAAGCAATTGTTGTCTCCTATCGGTCCCAACTCATGCGATGCTAAATGTGAATTAAGCGTGATACATTTCGAACTCGATCTGAAACTTACAAAAAACGAAATTAACTGGTGTCAAATGAGCATGGAGCTAACAACAATGTATTACAGCGGACCCCTGAAATGCAGAGAGATGAGATCAGGTGCCCGAGAGGAGTAAGCGTCTCCTCAATGGTTAGCCACATGCGCCATGAATGTCCTTACACAAAGAAGAAACAAATGTAATTCAGCAGTGTATATATAAATTACAATAACGAAGCAAATTCTAACTGCATCAGAGAAAAATGTCAAAACCTGAAATTTATGCATTTGTGCATTACTAAATCGAGACCAAACTAAAACCTTAGCAAATTCAAACGTCTCTTTGATTTACCACAAAAGAAATGAAAGAAGAAATCTAAGTTAAATGAGATTATTTGCCACGGATATGCAGATGATATAAGATTAATTACACAAAAAGACATAAAACTATTCGCTTGTGAATCATTTGTGGTACCGACGGTCGATAGAAATTGCAGTTGTCACTCATTTTGATATAGTTAACCAGGAGGTGTCTACGTAACATCTGCGCCGAGTGTAGCATCTTAGCAGAAGACGCGTACTCCCTCAGAACGCCTGGTCTCATCTTTTTTTGGGAATCGCAATTGTTTTTGCTGAAACCAACATTGCCGAATTAGTTGTTTTTATCTGGTCTTAAAATACCGGGCATTAAGTGATGCCCTTTCAAATAAATACAAATTAACAGATAACTACTAAGGGAGCAATAGTTAAAAATCATATTTAATATGCTGCAATGTCGCATTTAATAATGGTTACATCAATCACTTTAAGTCAATAAAAATAACCAAATGACAAAGTCATAGAGAAACCCTCTGTTTAAACATTTTAATGGAAATATCGCCCTAAGCCTCATCTCCTCTGATTGTTAATTTGGATTCTTACAAATCAAGGACTTTAACTCATTTTCTATTGTAATGATTTTACGATGAGTGGGAAGGTCAGTCTATTGTTCGCCCAAAGTCGTTATCACAACTGCATTACAATCCAATAATTTGTAATGTTTTTATGTGTATAGTTTTGTATGCGCTACATGTCCGTGGCCATGAAATCATACAGCGGAGGTAAGAAGTCGTTTTTTCTTTATGAAAAATACGCCAGCTGAGGTATTTTATGTTTGCTAAAGCCTCTGTAACAATATATTTTTATTTTTGAATTTTTATACGTTATTTTGGGTTATTCTGACCTTGATATTTGACCTTTTGATTAAAACAAAACCAATATAGACATTTAGAGGAATTTGGTTTCTAATTGAATTATGATTCTTGAATTAACAGACAGTAATGGAAAATGTACACTTGGCACATAGATAAATAAGTTTTAGGGTGGTTTATTACTAAAATGAAAAATTATGAGATTTAGGACAAAGTTGTAGAAGCTTTGATAAAATTCAAAAATTCATATATACCAATGCAAAAACACCCGATAAAACACAATTACAACGGGAACGTGAAACACAACTCAAAAAGGCATAGCAAATAAAAGGTTTCAATGGTAACCGACTGTGATTTATATTACGAACATTACAAACTTACTGCCTACGAATATGCCTGTGTACCTATACTTTTCCATGGGACATGCTTCGAGATAAGCATACAAATCGTCGCAATAATAAACGCATTCTGTAGATTTACAGTGTGAATCCTGGCAATGCGGCTGAAAAAAATCAATAATACAGAAAAGATTAATATCTTTCCCTACACATTATTAAAGCCCCAAGTTAACCTTCAGAAACTGAAATAAAGAGGCATGGATTGAGAGTGATACAGAAGAATTGGGTAGAGCTGTTAGGTTAAATGCGTTCCACACATACGGCCTTGATCATCACTGAAGAGACATAGGTTGTCGAGATGGGCATGTGATGCACTGGATTTATGCACGTGCTGCACTAGATTTATGCACGTGAGGCACTAGATTTATGCACGTGATGCACTTGATTTATGCACGTGATGCACTTGATTTTTGCACGTGATGCACTAGATTTATGCACGTGATGCACTTGATTTGTATATATGTTCTGATATCTAATGTTTATTTTATTTCTAGGTTGTGACCATAGCAGGGATTTTATTTCTAGGTTGTGACCATAGCAGAGATTTTATTTCTAAGTTTTGACCATAGCAGAGATTTTATTTCTAGGTTGTGACCATAGCAGAGATTTTATTTCTAGGTTGTGACCATAGCAGAGATTTTATTTCGAGGTTGTGACCATAGCAGAGATTTTATTTCTAGATTGTGACCATAGCAGAGATTTAAATTTTATGACATTATATTTTAGCGAATACTACACTATTTGAAATATACATTTAAAAATTAATATACTTTCTACTCAGATATCTATATTAAACAAAACGAATCATTCTTGCTATAGTTTAGATCGTTCGCATATTTAACTTACCAACATGAGATCATGAGGGCATAGTTTTGTTGAAATACGCCCATTTCTTACGAAATGCAAACAGCTAACATTACATCTGTTAGATTCAACAATTGGAGTATCTACTTTAGTAGAACATGTTTGACCTGAAATCTGATAGTCCTTTACGAATGTCGGCACATCTTCTTGTAAAACAGTACCATTCCTAATCCGGAAATCCGTTCCCTTTTCAAAGTCTGTTACGCCCAAAAGTCCAACTGTTTGGTTATGAAAGTTAGAGTCTACAGATACAGTACAGTATTGTATTTTAAATTTACACGACACTTGAATTCCAAAACGGGTAGAGATTTCAACTGATTGAAGCCTTCTCCGTTGTTTTATCGTTATGTCTTTGTAAGAAGTGTGCCATGAAAATGGTAATCTGTAAGTAATACATTAATAAGATGTTCCAACATTATCTGTATCATGTAAAATATAATTCTACAGGTACAATGCATATATGTGTAAAATGGATGGATATTTTATTTGTCTAAATATCAGTGAAAATAAGTGTTTCTGTTATTTTTACCTTGATTCTTCACAATTAGGAAGATATATTTTCCCAGTCCTATCTATTGTAACTGTTGAAGATGGGGATAGAAGTGTCATCTCTTCAGCGGACATCACCAAAGCAAACTTTGAAGTTTTCATGTCAGCAGTAAGCAAATGTGTACACTCTCGAGAGTCACCTTATGAAACAAAAGAATAAAAGTAAATTAATACTGACAGGTCAACTTTGCTTAAATGTTTACCATCAAACACTACGGACAGATTTTGTGATAGAGTTATTTTCCATTTCGGTGGGCATCGGCCATCCAAAAATTGTAAAGTCATAAGATCAATGAAGGGGTCAATGCTTCCCTTCATTTTACGTCCCCTCGAATAGAGGAGGTTTTCGTCACAATTTTTGTACGCCATAAACTACTCAAAGCGTAGGTAATTAAAAGAATGATATTTCTGTGTTTAAAGAATTAAGTTATTTATACAACTATATATTATAACAGTATAACTTTACAGAATAATGAGAAGTAATGGTTACTAGTTAACATTTTTTAAAAAACTGACCGGGTATCGGCGAATCACCTGTTAGAAATTGAAACGGATATATTTGACAGAGGACAGGAGACAGGGGATTCGCCATTAACCTGTAAGTTTATTAAAAACACTAGAATTGTAACCCTATTTTAATGTTTTGACACGAAAAGCTGACACTCGTTAGTTTTAAATGACGTCGTCAACGACGTTGCCAAGGGGTGTGACGTCATAGCAAAGCCTGCAGTGAAACGTGAATCCCCTTGCAGTTTTTAACACCAATCAGAATACGTGTCGCAATCAGAGTGCATAAGAATACACATTACCAGGAAAATTATTATAAGCTTTATTGATATTGTCAACAGATAAAGCCGGCGTGGCCTAGTGGTATCGCGCTGGACTCCTGATCGGGAGGCCGGGGTTCCAGTCCCGCTCTGGTCATGCCGGTGTTCTGTCTTTCGGATGAGACAGTAAAAACCGAGGCCCCGTGTCGTGGTATGCATGGCACGTTAAAGATCCCTCACTACTTCGGCTGGGTCCGGTACAAAGGTCAAATGTGTATGCCCCGCATCAGATGCCGTCTCCATATACGTGAAATATTCGTTGTGTGACGTGAAAAAAAATCAATCAATCAATCATGTCAACAGATATGATTTCAAAAAGGGTACCTGGTATCTTGAATACTTTTCCATTGAATGTCTGTATCGACTTCCATTTATATATCCGAGCAATGACTGACTTTGGTGAGGGGTTGTGATAAATTAAGTTTCGATATATTATATTATGTATGTATTTTTCACCAATAGGTTCCTCTGGGAAGGACTGAAATACAGAATAATAGTAGTTTTATCTACTTTCTATCAAGAGAGTCATGATGTTTTCATTTTGTAACGCATTCGATATCCTTGGAAAGTTTTGAGACAGAGGCAAATCACATATCTAGGAACAATAACTAATTAATTTTAAAACAAGAATGGAATATATAAAACATTAAGATAATACGAAAATATTTAAACATTACACACATGAAATGAATCTGTATTATACAAATGTCTCACTACTTCACTTTATCATGTGAAGCTTGTTAAAATCCAACATAAAAGATTCCTTTTTTAAGAAATTCTAAGGTTTAAGGTATAAATTCCATTTAGTGGTGCGCTACTGTCAACCTATACATGCAGTATACATGCAAGGTTTGATTCCAGAGTTGTACCTCTTTGTTAAAGATGGTATTAACAGGATATGATTATTTCTTCTGTGCACTAAATCTTACCTTTTGTTTCAGTTTTCTAAGTGTGCTTTATTCTAATTTACCAAATTATTATTTATTTCCTTCAAAACAATCAGCGAAATTATTTAAAAATTCTGAAAACTCCCTCAAAAATTTGGGGAAATCCTTAGATAACTTTCAGACCTTGGATTATATATATATCATTCATGGATGACATATTTACGATAAATAGTAATTAACATTAAAATCTTCTGTATCATCTTTACGTTGAACGGGTGCTACTTACCTCGAAATCCTTTAATTTAAATGGTAATGGAGAACTGATTGAGATTTCATGAGTCATTAGTGCTTGTTTAAGTGAAGAAAAAATACCACTCTGTATATATGGGACGAATATTTGAGGTGGGTCTATCAACATATGACCTATTCCTTTTAAGGCATCCGATATAAACTGCGCCATTGGCGACCATAATATATTGCCTGCAAGAGGATATATAGATGTAAAAATAGATGTAGATAAAATAACATAATATGGAATAGGTTAATATTAAATAAATCAGTGTATGATATCTGAAGGTACTAATTTTGTATGACATAAAATTAAAAAAGAAACAGAAGCAAAATTTTCTGTATTAACAAAGATTTTCATAAATATAGTTCAGTGCGTTATACATTCACAAGGAAAGTTTATATAATAATTCCACAGTGAACTTGATTCAACAAGATCCACGAAGTTTTTCATTTCTCTTCAAGAGAGCTTCAATTTATTAAAGCTGATGGCAAGTATAGCATAATTTCATGATAATTTCATCAATATGATGTAAATTTTCCTTTTTAAACTAAACAATAAATTGGATATGTATATCTCCGTATATGATATAGCTCCATCTCTTTTTGATTTCTCGTTTTGCTTAATAGTTTGAACTATAAATATTTTGCATTTCTCGGTTTTGACATTTCGGACTTTTTATATTGAGCTTCACATAATAGAGGCTATTAGTAAAAAGCTCGTTTGTGCATTTAACATACCTAGTTTGTTGTAGATATGGCATTTATTTCTACGGAAAATATATTATTCAAAGTACAAAAGCAATGTTATTGCGTCACAATACAATGACCCTGAATACCGGAGGTGAAAACTTATGCCATCAAAAGGACTCCTATTTGTCCAAACTTCCACCATGAATGACAAATATACTGGCGACATACAATCATGAATGTAGAAAAACACTATACAGAATGTGACATAGCCTCACATTACAACAGTTGTAGAAGATATAAGTTAACCCTTTGCAGTGAATGTTTTTACAAACTACACACTGCAAAGGGTTAAAGTGAGACAATGCAGGTAATGCAATATCACTGTCCTACTGACAACGTGACGCAGTGACCATTCATAAAGCCTTGGGAACCACAGTTGAAACAAGGTCCCTGAAAAAAGCAAGCGTCTTCTGTTTGTTTGCTACACTCATCGTGAATGGCAAAAAAAGCACAAAAATAGTACAACACATCACAAAGATACAACCATAAGGTCTATTGTTGAATAAAACAAAAATAAAACAAATATAAGAAAAATACCTTTACTAGATGCAGTTCTAGTCAAGTTGTGTGAGGTAATGGAAATATTACTCGTTTTGGAAATATGTTGCAAGTATCGATCTGTGACAGGTTTTGCTAGAGGAATCCTGACGAGGATTGGTACTACATACTGCTCGAGAAGCATTCGAGGAGACAGATAAAACTGAACAATAGAAATATAATTACTTAAATTTTGCACAATATTTTCTATCACAGAGTACACACGGTTGTGGATAGGATTACCTACGAAACATTAGGTTATGATTTATTCACACATATAACAATCATTTCTCTTTTTTCAACTTTTACTACTAATATTGTGTTTATTATTCATTAGGTTATCATTCTTCAATGACAGAAATTCAAAAATGAAGACCTGACTCGTAGGTTTTTCACATTTCTTTGTTGTTATGTCATATTGTTTACGTCAAACAAAATATTATTTCACTTTTATAGTTGCGGCACCTGTCTGGTACACCATCTCATGCATATTCATTGGACGATCATTCTTCTGTGACAGAATCTCAATAGTGAAACATTGATTTGTCCTAGGTGTTTAGCGCATATATCAAGTACAGCATTAAGTCAAAAGAAGTATTTATTACTTTTTTCTAAATGATATTTTCACATTTCTTTGTTGTTTGGCTATATTGTTTACGCCAGACAAACCCTTATTTCATTATTATAGTTGTAGCACCGGAGCAGTGATGTATTTTTACCTAACAATGTGAATCGTAACATAGGAGATGCTCACTCTCTCCGGGCAACTGATCTCACTCCATCACAGGGGTTCACATATGCTCTTCAAGTAGACATATTTTGTTATTTTCCACTTGATTTTCATTTTCACTGATTTTGTATATCCTCTGGTTTCATGATTTTTAGACTTATGGTTTGGATTTATCCATCATCTTTACATAGTAACTCAGTTGACGCCACCGCATCTACTGTATTAACGAATAAACCTACCTTATCAGCAAATACGATGTTATAATCAATAAATTCCCGATGCATATTCGTCTCCACTTGCTCCCCAGCATTTATGAATACATGTCCTAACTTCATTTTCATTCCAGACAATGTCCTTATAACATTTTCTGTAAGTTTGGGGTTCCACTTAATGGTTTGTAGAATTGAGGTAGATCCGGTAGGAGAGAGAAGCCAAGTCAGAATTTGCTCTGAACGGCCATTAATCTGTAATAGATTATCAAATATATCATTTTCAAAAAACAACAAATTTCTGACGAGTAGAAAAAACCATTTTACCTGATATATTGCATAAAATAAATGGTTGAAACAATATAAAACAGATAGTTTTGTGAAACTCTGATGCATCTATACGGAAGCTATAACCAACACCATTTTGTAAGTCAAAGTCATTTAAGCCTATCAATGTTTTATTGGACAAAGAAAACCCGGTAAATATTGTAACACATTTTTGGCAGTGTCATTGGTTACAAGAAAAACTGTGATAGACTTAATGGAACAGAATCACATCCTATTAAACTCAGTTGACGCTAACAACGTTTCCTTTTGGTTATATTTTTGATAATTATCGAGGTTATTGTTGGTGCTAATGGAAAAATCTTGGATAGTAATGTATTTCATTAAAGTCAATTTTCTTTCTGGACAGATCCAGTCGAAATACAATTTTAAAGTTTGAATACTTATTCCTGCCACCTTTCAATGAAATACCTTGAGTGGTTTTGAATGTAAGCACATGTAATGATATCTGATGATATGTCACTGTGACCATCACAATAACGCCCCAATTCAGAGTGACACCAGGTGTCGGGGAGAGTATTCTTTTGTTTTTGGCTAAGCGCATCCACATTGAATTTCAAAACATCTAGGCGATTACTATATTTTGGCACTGCATTTATGAGACGAATTCGAAGAACACTGTAAAGGACTTATCACAAACCACTAGAATGAGGGTATAATAAAAATCAAACCAAACCCTCCGCGGGGATAAGATGCCATGGTAGAACAAGCGTTCCCTGCTGGATAGCACCATCCTCAATAATACCAAAACGCATTTTTAAAAAATGCAAAATATGAAAATGTAAAGGATGACAAACAAATGCATAGAGATTGCTATGAAGTTTTATAATCTGCACATGAGCTTAGGGTAATTGCAACTATCTTAGTGGAAATATCAGTATACTCGCATTGACTTTCAAAGACCGCTGGAAATCCAAAGTTGAGTCATGATGCAGAAACGTCTATATGAGCAAAGGGAAATTCTTCTAAATATTGGGAAAAAGTGGTTTTATAATAGAATTTCCAAATGAAAAACATTCAGAGTAAAATTCTACTATACAGAAGGTTTTTTCTGTTGACAAAATCCATACAACACTGGTCCAGCCTTCACATTAAAAACAAGTCATGTTACATGTCATTCAAATGCATCACAAACAAATTCCCGCCTCAAGCAGCAAGTTGAGTCAAACTTAGTAGAACTATTTTTTTATAATACTAGAAAATAATTATAGACATTTATCTAGTCCGTTATCACACAATATAAGAATGTAGATGTTTACAGTAAAATCTTACTGCCAAAAAGCGGTAATTAAGGGATATACAAATTTGGAATATCCGTAATTTCTGATTATCGGTGGGAGTAATGGTAAGTTTAATTGGATATTCGGCTCATTATTTGATTCCTGACTTTCACGCATCATTTACTAATTACTTAAGATATTACATTATTCAAATAAATTATAAAGACACACCTCTTGCGTAGACACCGAAGTATTAATGAGCTTGGAATTCATCATCTTCGTCTCTATGTTCAATGCCATATTGTTTCCATATGTTTCACAACTTAATGCCATGGACAACAAGAAACTATTTCCTAATTTTGCATTTACATTGCATATCAAAGAACTACCACCATTAATAGCAGGAAACTGAAAAATAAGAAAACTGTTTTTTTGATTAAGGTATTCACCTGGGAGTTTGGTTCTTACCTTTAACTCTATTTGGTAATTTGTTTGCTCTTCATATATTTTGAATTTCGGCAGTTTAGCATTTGGCCATCACTAAAGAGACATGTGCATAATATACAATATAAAAATACAAATATATGTGATCTACTATAGATTATTTCCACTGCTTATTAACTATCCGTTATCAAAGGTATCACTATGTTTCTATACTGTCATGGAATATATATTCAAGTATTTACTACGATTAAAGTCGGTTTCCCATTCTAAATGAGAGGAGTAACTCCTTCATCCATCATTTGCTCTTCAAAAATGTATGACTTGAAGACGTTTGGTATGAGGATATATATATATATATATTAGCCCATACTTTATTTCATACATTATTTTGCATCTAGAATCATAATTTAAGAAACGGTTTCTCTGATTCTTATACAATTCAAAGATATTGCTTTCTAATAATACATTTCCGTGACTCTTTCTCTGATTTGTATTAACTGACTAAAGTTGTGAGCATGTTAAAATAAGATACATCACATTAAGCACCTATGGACATGCTATAAGATTAGAAAGGAGAAAAAAAATAAAATATTAACCTTGGAAAATTCATTCAAATATGATCTTGTCCCCTAAAAATTGACGTAGCCCATCACTCTTTGTGGCCCAAAAGAAATTTTCGATAGTAAAAAAGGAAAGCTACGCCTAACTGAAACACTGTTGACCCATTCCTGGGTGGATCTTCAAAACTGAGCAATCTTAAAAAAGATCTCTTCTGCCGACAAGGTTGCCCTTTCCGTAATATATCCTTAAAATTCCAGCTAAAAGTCAGCAATACTTGCCAAGCTTCATCAAGATCCTTTAATTACTTCTGATGAAAATGTTTGTCAGAGCTTAACATAAAAATGATACAGCGCTCCTTTTCAATCTTAAAAGAAATGGGGGAAAATCTTAAACAGATTTTGCAAGCTACATTATTATGACAATATATAATTTCGTTATTATTAATTCTGCCTGCCTCTTAAATACACAAAAATTATGCTTTACGAGCATTCTATACTGAGGCAATCATTGAAATAATTAGTAAATATGCGATGGAACCCACGATATAATACCCCCTAATATTTTCGAACTGGAAGACATTGGCCAAAAAAGAATACCCTCTAGGCCATAGTCAGTCGTTCAGGATCCACTCCTTTGTTCGATATGGGAAAAACAACAAAATTTGTATCAGGGCTTCATCCTTACCGACTAAACCAACTTCCCTTCATTAATTCTATAAATATAGATGCTCAAGATGTGGAAAATAAATGCATAATGAACGTAAGGATACTGAACAAATTGCTGTAACTATTGCTATATATTTCAGTAAGCATTTACAATTCTAAAGATTTACCCTCTGTTCTGCTTTTATGTGCGAAATTATGTGTAATCCTTCGGTAGTCAAAAAACTGGTATTTTGGCTCCATTTGAACAAAAAATTAATAAGATCGAGGCTTGATGTGAAATTGTTACAGTTTTCTTTGTCTGAAAAAGTTGCTGAAAAAGAAAAAAAAACCTACATAATTGTAAATTGTAAATTATAATTGTAAATTCAGTTATCTACATGAATGAATACTTTTAGAATGTTTATATCTCGTCAGAAATATCATCATGTGAAACCATTATCATCGCAAAATCTTTCTTAAATATCCTGATATTATTTCTTAAATAGTGTTTTACAGGGGTGATATGGAAATACATTAGGCGAAGCCGAGCCCAATACAACTTTTATCATGGAACTATTATATTTCCGTATCACACCTGTAAAACACTATATAACGAATTTATCCCACCGAAGGCCTTTCTTGGCTCACATACAGGTATAGACTCTTCATATTCTCCACTTCACGTGTTGCTTCTGCTCTTTCTTTTTCATTCATACAATACACACACCATTTGTAGAAATTCATATTAGAAGTACAGTCAAAAATAAAATATGTTTATTGTGTTGCTCAAAACCATGGATTTCATGTTTCATACTCTTAATACTAACGTGAACATAGCTCACATCTTTAAATGTTATATTCTTCTTAAATACTAACGGTAAACTACTTAACTTACCTTTGTTGTCAAAATTCAATGATTCAATCGGGGTATTTTGATATGCATGAAACTCTGCAGTCACACAGATTAAACGAATGAGTGTAAAATTAACCCTCTGTCCAAATGTCCAAGTGTTGTTAATCCCTTGGCTATATTCCAACTTTGAATTTATATAAAATTTCTTTATTGTAAATATCGAATCCCCCTCATAGCGAATAATGGAAGACCCTGGTGAAGGCTGATTAATGCTGAGGGCAGGACTTGACAAAGATATATCTGGTGTCAATACTGCATGGAATCTTATCGAGCTGTAATTAAACGGATTTGACTTTAATATAACGGTGGCAGTATCAAGTGAAAGTGGTATGCAATGATAATCCAAAATTATTCTTTTTTTTACAAGTATGAACGAATACATTACAGATTTGAGCACTGCTTTATTGACTAACATAGCAGTAAGGACTTTACTACAGGACCTGTGTAAATCTGTTTAGAATGTGTTCACTTTGTATACAAGTCGACATATTTGTTACATTTCAAAGTTTTACTTTGTCGTACTTATATACATAAAAGTTCAGGTGCCGTTCAATCGTTTAAGTGCTCATGACCGAGATGTCTCGGGTTCCAAGGTTTTAGTCAAATTCCCACATATAGACACCACTACTTTGTTAAATTGCAGCACTCAAGGGAAGCTCAGTAAGGCTGTAGACGGGTTTAATATAAAATATGCAATTTGTAATCATATAAAGTTCAATATCTAACTTATAAAGACAATGAATCTGCATGGTATGATTAAAAATTTTATATTTGCTATTAATACTTTTAGAAAAATGATGTCAATGAAATTTATTTCCGTCAAATCTGAGAATGAATAACGAAGATATAAAAGGTAACTACGCTGTGTTGATCAACATATGGGACTAAACTTTCAGACAATATCAAACAAACTTATCACATAAAAGGACCATAAATTAAAATAAGAAACTCATATCTTCACAACAAAAGTACTTTGTTAGCATATAATAATTGTCTCTTCTGCATTTCTCATATTACAAATTATGCATGCAAGTTTAGAATGGTATTTGAATGTCGATTGTGTACTGGCTTGTATCTTATCACATGTAAAGTTTTCCCTGTTGCTTTTATATGTTGACTTTTTAATGTGAAGCACCAGAAGCTCTGGAATACCATACAAAACGTTAAATATAATATGTAATATGTAATGAAATCGAGGTTTCACGTATCCAACCATGAAATGCTGACTATTTCAATTCTCAAGTCATCGTGGTCATCAGAGCTTCTTATATGAATCTGAGTGTATATAACTTTGAAAATCCACTAAAAAGCAGCATAGAATAAATTCTGGAACATGTAAACCTGAACTAATGTATTGCACTGCATGGTCATTTCGACAATATCAGCGATGAACATTTACACAATTGTGTAAAAAAAAACAATTTGTCTGAAAGGCAATGTAATTCCCAAGTCAACCAAAAGTAAACAACGAAGAATTACTGAAGGATTAAATGGTTATAACTAAAATCCTCCTTAGTTTTAGTATAATTTTCGAACTATCAGATATATGCTATGATTTTGGAATAGTAATATAATATCTAGGATTTTTATTTTCTCTCGACTTTCCACTGTTCATATATAGTTTATTGCAAATGGTATTTTGATCTTTTTTTATTATTATTATTATTATTAATAATAATACATGTAGGACAAACATATAACAACAAAACATAGACGACAAGACACTACACATCCAATACACATCTTTCACTCACAGATTTTCTCTCTCATCCATTTCTCAACTCATTCAATTCTACATACTTTAGTTCATGGTGTAACTGAACCATATATTTTGAATGTATAAGTATTCTGAAGATAGTGTACTCAATCATAAATATTTTCTTTCAAAGATAAAAATATATTATTAAAAGGAAAGAAAAAAAGGTATCATATACTGAAATGTATATTGTTTACGCAATACATGAAATATAAGTGTATTGTCAATTGTACAAAATCTGTTAGTGTCGATGTGAAACCAAAAATAAACGGAATTCAGGAAAATAAAAAACACACAAATTAAAGTATGCTTACCCGAAAGGGTCCTTATTTCTCACATATGTTCCCTCTGAAAGAATTTGTCTGTACGAGTTGCCATTGGGATACATAACTGACAGTTTGTATTCCGTCTGTATGCTCCGTCCTACATACTTCTTAGTGCTATCCAGTGTAAAATTCAACTTGAAGTGCCGAATTTGCGGCGGCACCTCTAAGCACGAATCGTTGTTTAATCGATGGGGCATCGATTTTTTATTTACCTGAAGTATAGTAGTTTAATTGTCTTCATCAAATATTTGTCTTTCACAAATATCCAAATTGTAAAGTATTTGAGAACTTAAATAACATTTCAAGAAGAAGCTGAATTTATTATATTACTGGGTCCTTTTCTGTAAAATTGACATGATATATGATGTCATACAAATGATAGATCGGATCCTTTTCTTCGGGCTATTCTCTACAAAACATTCAACTATGATTACGAAAATATACATAAGACTAGTCTTGCCACTCTATTCTAGCAGTTATTGTTACTTACTTTAATTTGCATATTTTTCAGTGTAAAGTCACTAGTTAGTTCGTGTTTTCCATTATGACTATGAAGATGTCCGTCAAGGTCTATGTCGTATTTATTAGAAATGTTGATTTTCATGACATAAGAGGAGTGCATATCGGCACGGTTTAACGACTTATCGTTAACGTCGGATTTTATCACTATCAGCTCCTGAAACAAATCATAAAATTAAGATCATTAAATGGAAAAATAAAAATTGAGTAGAGTTATTCAGAGAAATTACGTTTTAGATACGTGTCATTGGAGACGCACTACTTCCACCATTTTACATATTGATTAAATGTCCTAAGGCCACATTGATATTGTCGATTCATATAATCTTGCGTTATGATCATATTTGATTAATTTCATCTTTTTTCTTGGTGTTAGTTTCGTTTATGCTTATGTCAGATGTCATACCCTCTTTCATTTTAGAACGCTTAATAGTATGACTTGCTGTATACTATATAGATCCATGAATAAGTAGATTAAATTCTTTAGAAGAAAGTCTACTTCGGTATTGTTTTATAATATAGTATATGCTACTTATATTGTTCCAGAAAGAGACATGAATATTGAAAGACAAAGACTAATCAGTGAGGCATTCTGTTAAGAGTTACAATTACATACCTATAAGAACTACAAATATTTCAATCGCTGTATAACAGTTACACTGAGATAATTACCTTCTCTCCATTACCATTAACGTAGGACAATGTGGTGTCTCTGTGAGCAAACGTATTGTTGGATATCATATCATTCCTCAGGATTATTGTTTGACCTAAGTAAAAAAACATGTCTTCATAAAAGTTTAAGAGACTTTATAATGCATAATAAGATATTTCGTTAAAAAGGTCACAAAGCAGAATTTTAGGTTTCTTTTCCATTTTTTCTATATGTTCTGGTTTCTATGCTACTCTACTATTCTTTGTCACAGCAATTTTTTTTTTTACATTGGACTTTCAGAGGTACTGTTATAGTGAGAAAACCATTCATACATGTAACAAATAGAAGAGGACTCGAAAAAAGACTATATATAGAACTTTTATATATGGAAGAGTTTCGCCATTCAGCATTACTGGTCTGTGATTAAGATTCCACTTCATAAACATGTTAATCACACCAATTAGCTGTAGACATCGTACCCTCCTGAGTTGGCTACATGAATGGATCAAATATTTTTATGGCGTCATCCAAGCAATTTGCTTTGTTTTATTTTTGTTGGGTGGATTTGACATTGAGTTTATAAAAAGTACCCCTTTGGTATTTTAATGTTTCACTGCATTTTTGAACATAATCTAGCAAGCAGTATTTGACATACCTGGATAAGATAATTTTAAATTATCTTTTGCAATCCATTTGTCACCATACATAGGTGAGTGCACTATAATCTCATCAAATCTCAGTATGATGTTGCTGACATCCCCATTTGAAGCTGCTAGCTGCGGATCGAGGTGAAACAAATACAAAAGTGGCCTGTCTTTCGTACTACATAAGTAAAAAATAACATTATCCATATATAGTAATCTAGCAAATTTACAAACAATGTGTTCATAAAGATATTGATGTGTTAAAATTAGATTTCATTAAAACAGGGACAAAATCTTTTTCCAACGTAGTTGTTACTTGATTCTTAATCTTGTATAATGACTAGTTCCACAGAGATGAACAGAAATATAACGAGTTTACGTCTTATAGCAGAGATGCCACATTGTACTGGATTCAGCATACCACTTACTTAACGATTAAATTAGCTGTTCTGAAAAATGTGGGACAAATCCAGGCATCATGTTATATTTACAATGGATAAATTCAGTGAAACCCAAAATGTTATAAATTTCTTCTGAATTCTTTCTGTCTGATGATAAATATCCATTTGATATGGCTTGAAAGAAAATTTATTACATGTTCCATCTCTGATTAAGTGTCATGCATGAAAACCTCAGATTTAGTATCTGCGTTTCTGTAACATGTATTATAGAACAGAACACGTGTTTACTGAAAGATGTAAATTGTACCATCATCATATCTACATTTTAATTGCGCATGTGCAAAGTCGTTTTTAAACTATTTTGAAAATCTTTTTTTTCACATTCGACATGTTGATGGTGTATTCAGATATTTTAGCATCTGTAATTCCCCTGATTACACTTAAAAAAGACATGAACATTGATATGAATAGTACTGCTCACATATAAACCTACCACTATAGCATAATTTTTTCTTTCCTGAATGGCACATTTCATGCAGAAACATTCTGCTAATTTATCAAATTAACAACATATAGGGCAATTACTGAAAATATATGTACTTACTTTCTCAACATTTACCAAATAGATGAAGCGAAACATTGTTCTGACAGTAACGTATAGTTAATCAAATCTCAAAAGCGATTTCTACAGAAAAGTTCTAATGCCCTTAAGTCCTCATTTGAATATCGTATTTTGATAGATTTTTCCTAGTTCATAATTAGTTTATAATTTCTTATATACATTGCACAAACTTCATGTGATACCTTAGTAAAAATTAGAATCATAATGTAAATAAATATATTTCCCTTACCAGTAATATGTCCAGTTAAGAAAAACAAAGTCTAAATTTTCTTTTCTTGTCTGAAAATCAACAGACAAACTGACATTTGGTGCAACAATTTCCACTTCAGAATAATATTTTGTCTTGTAAACTTGTTTCGTGGTGTTTTTATTCTTCGGATCTGGCACAGTTTCCTTTGCTCTCTTCTCAGTATTCTGAATTGGATTATGTTTAATAATGATATGGTATCAAATAAGTCAATAGAAAACAGCAGGTAAGTTGATGTAGGATATTTATGAATCCCTGAAAATAGAAGATGAGACCAGTTGACTCAAAGATTAAGCGTCTTTTTTAAGATAAATAAACCAATCATTTATACCAAAGAATACAAACGATACAAAAATGTTCAGTTCAAAATACAAAGTACAATGAACGCAGACAAACACAGTATAGAAATTGTTGCATTATACCACACTGTTATCATCTAACGAATATTTAAAAGGTTGTGTATAGATTTGACCCTAGGCATAATTGTAAGTGAATTTGATGAGTAGTTTGTTCTTTTTTTTTACAGTTACTTTCGTATTTTACTTTAATTATTTTAAATTTCCACAGTTATAGTTTCACTGAAGAAACATATGTTTCCAAATACCTCTTACATACATTACTTTATTATAGATATATATGATCTGAATTGACAAAAATATATACTTTAAAGTTTACTTTTTTTCCTGAACTTGTTGGATTATTGCAGAATTTTTGCTAAAGATGTTACATACAAGCAGAAGACGCTTACTCCTCCCAAGCACCTAGCCTCATCTCGATGTAAATGGGGTTCGTCTGAATATAACATTAAACACGATATTGTCCCTTTATTCGATGGACTTTGAGACATGGTAAATCCTTCAATACTTCCTCGTTGTTTCCTTTCATGATTGTTCAAAAATTCTTCTAAAATTAAGGATTATTCCCCTAATGCTTATCTCTGTCTCTTAACTGGTTTTGCTCTCAACATTTGCTCAGTTCAGTAATTAGTTCTTCAAATATTCAAATTTCCACAGCTCTCGCCTACTCATTACGTAAGACAAACAAATCTGTGGTAATGCCAACATAGTGTATCAGTTTAATACTATTTGTATTAGTTTCATAGTTGTAATATTATTGTAATTTTATCTGATTACAAGCAATACCTTGAGTAAGAACCTTCGTAATGATTTTGTCCCTTTCTGGAGGTGAAAATCAAAAAGACTTGTAGTAACTGAAGATTGTTTGTCTCTTAAAAATTCGTTTCGTTTCTCTGCAGTAAACAACATACCAGATTTTGGCATGTTGATTGATAACTTGATATCAGAAAACTTTGACCTAGATAAAGTCATTTCCAATTTGTTTTCTGATGTTTTCCCTAGATAAAAAACAATATGAAAATAGAGTACAAGTTTATAGTGTGACTGAAAACCATTTAGCAATTGTTCCAGGTAAATTTCACATAATCAAATTTTTAAGGTAAAGACATTGCAATGATAAATACAGTAAATTGTGTGACTGTTATTTTATAGTATGTTGAAAGGTATTAACTTTCATTTTTATCAAATAGTTGCAAGGATTTTATTCTCATATTCTCAAACTATTTCAAATTTTATTTATTTTTATTTACTTTGATTCTAAAAGAGAATAAAAACTCGATGATCCTTTGTACAGCTTAACCTATATTAGTATCTTTACATACCTTTGGCTGCAAGATTGAAATTTATTGAATGTAGTATACCCTCTTTGGTTTTCCGTTTCTGTAAATCAGCTACCAATTTGATTTTGTCATACTCTCTATATGAATAGAAAAACTTGAATAATACCTGTAGGACAAATGCCCCCGCGGTAGCATTTTCTCTGTAACATTTACCTTTACAAAAATGATCTTGTGTGAAGTTCATGTCTCATCATTCTGTCATGGGTAATGCTTGTATAGACCGGACTGAATACTTCAGTCAAACGATGACCTTGACTTAGGAGATATTACATGGTGTCAAGATCAAGACACATTTTTCTCAACAATTACCTTAAGCCTCAAATTAATTACGCCAATCATTAAGATTTTTACCAGACAAGAACCAGTACTGAGAGAAGATCAAGACAGACCTTTGTCTCATGGGTAAGGATAACAATTAGGTCGACCGTCAGCACAAGGATATACATGTAGTTTGGATAAACAAACAGTTTTCAATATATCCAAATATTTGATTCATTTGAAGTTTAGATGTCCTACTTTTATTCCCGTAAAATAATCACTCTGAATTTGTTTATTATTTTCGTAGAAGGATTAAAACAACATCTCTTTAATATTAACGATTTTTGCAAGTAAATTCCGTTTCTATACCCCGTATATAAAACGGTAACTGAATATTTGGAATTTGTAACATGCAGTTTTTTTACGAATACTCACTGATTTCCCGGTTTCAGGAATATCTGTCCTTCAAAAGGTCCAGATAAAGGGAAATAGGGGTGTGTAGAAGAATTGACTGTGTTCGGATAGCTTGTTTTGATGCAAAGCTCATTTTCCGTTAGTATGGACAGAGAAAAGGGCTGTAAAATACATGTTTGAAATTCGGTCTCGTAAGTAGAATCTGGTCTGATTTCCTCAGCTTCAGCTTGTCCATGATGTAGATGTAGAAGAGTACTCCTATATAAAAAAGGAAGGCAGATGACATCTGACCAGACTGTATGACACAAATCACAAAGGACATGCACATAAAACATGGTAATAGTCAAATAAACACAGTGAACATTACAAAAATATTCTATTGTACTGCAGTTACGATACTGACTTCGGACGGTCAATTGAAGTAACTCACCTTGTAAGGTTTATCCGTTTACTGGCGCCTACCTTCCCAATCACCGATTCAAAGCAGCACAATCAAAGGACACGCATTTAACAATTTATGAATGATCCTCCATACAGAGAACAAGGATCAACAGGTTTCTCAAGATAAGAGGTTATAAAAGTTTTACATGAAACGTTTGTGGTATTATATTCTAGTGTCAAAATTACATAGGCGACATCAACAAGAATAAACCATGCTCTGTCCGTCTTAAATCGAGCTCAGAGCCTTGATCTGTAGAAGTCCTGATTAACAGTCTGAGGGGACAAGGCCCGTCATAAATCTTGTATTCTAATATTAACATAAAGTTTATATATACATGTCTAGATTTACCTCAATAAACGTCTGACATAAAAAATGAGATCTGACTCAGCTGTACACAGAACTAAATGATTTTTTATATATGCAAAAGGTATCATAAAACTTCCCTACGATTTCAATACTGTCAAGGAAATACATGTGAGAATAATATATGCGGCAATATTGTCAAAGCAAAATGTTAAGAAACCGACCAGTAGTTTCTTGATTTCAAAAATCATTATTACAAAAAATTACAAAATGTATTACATTAATTTCATACGTACTTGTAATTAGCAAGTAAAAGCTGTTTGTCAATATTTGTGGACTCTATGGAGAAAACAAGTTGTTTAAGTATATCTGGTGTACTCTTTTTCTCACTAATGTTAATCTTGGATTCAATATTGTCTCCAATTTGTCCTTTCAACGCCATTCTTATTCCACTCGAGGAATATTTAGCCATTTCTATCTGCATTTGCCCTACAAACTCAATGGCACCCCTGAAAAACACAATAACTATTTTAACCTGACCCTTTTTCATTTAAAAATAATTTTTATTGTATTCGTGTATTTTTACAATGATACCTTCTTTGGACCATATTCAGATTCGGTTTACGTATCATACCTATTACATAAAAACAATATTACATCGTATTGTATTTTAGTTTATATTGAAAAAATTGAAAAATAGATCAAATGACATAGTCAAGGCCATGGGTCAATGATTTTGGTGTAACTTGAAAGGGCTTTATTAGAGGAGTTTAAGTGGTAAAATGAAATATTTATCTCTAACGGTTTGAAAGTTATGGTGAAGGTTGATGTGGAAAACAGACAGACAAGCAAACAAACAAAAAGACAGGTTTAAAAAAATTATACCCCCGATCTATCGATCCGGAAGCATTGAAATAATTACACTCTCTTAAAGAAAGGTAAACTGTGTTCTATAAAAACAGTAAACAATAAACACATTATCGTATACATGTAATTAACCTTCTTGTGATAACAGTATTATTCAAGTCACCAGATTGAAATATAATGATAGGACCATCAAAATATAACTAGATTTACAAATAATTACATTTTTATCGTGTCAGGTACTATGTCAACAAATAAATTACAAGAAAATAAATATTTCGTACTTCACACCTCCTGATGCCGTTGCCTCTAATGGTACATTCGCTGAAAGAAATTTTTTTAGATTAATTTTGGCGTTCAATTCCCCCGAGATAAATGATGTCACTTGTACTGTGAGGTTAATTGGGGCACCAGACAGTGTTGGTAGAATCTTCACTAAATCCATGTGTTTTGCAGATCTGAAAGAAAAATCTTTATTTGCACTTGTCTGCACACAACAAAAATATACATCATAAAAAAGGAACTTTACTGAAAGGGTCACCGTGATTTTTTTACATGTTGTATAGCTATAACATGTCTTTTACAGTGCTGTCTACCTCGTTCTTTTGAATGTAGTGTTGCAAAATTTTAATCGCCAGTGTGGTGCCATTATCTTTGGCTTGTCAAACAAAAGAAGCTTATTGTTTCCATTAGCAAGTTAGTATCCCTGATTGTTTATCTTGATGTGAGTACCACGGTGAAATTGCATCAGTCACCTTCATTTTATCTACAACCATATCCTTACTCATACTATTTTTAGCGCTATCACCTGTGAATTCTCTGTATCGAGGTTGACTTGCAGTTTCGTGTTTATCACTTGAATAAGGACACGTTCGTTTAAGATTCTTAGCTTTCTTTTTAAAAACGAAAACCATTAAAATCGTCAATTAAGCACTGCGGAAATACATTAAGATATAAGTAAAGCATAACCTTGTTTTAACTATATGGAATCCTTTGTTGATGTGATACATAATCGTCTCTAAGACACCAGCTGCCTTCTCTTTTATTTTGGTAGAGTTCAGTATTTTAAGCACATCAGGAAGATCAGCATACATTACTTCATTGTCTGTAACATTACGCAATGTATCAGATAATACAAAGACATCAATTACAGACAAATTTCATTAGGCGTGTACGCAATATCAAAATTATAGTTTCGATGAAATATGTGAAAAACTGCAGCATAATTTGTACACAATAGTTATGTAAAGTCTAAATTATATTAACACATACTTATTTTAAAAACTAAACTACATACCAAACACTTTCCAATGTAGAATGCCATCTGGAACGCTAAACTGAGGAAAATTAATTTTCTCAAACATTTTTCTGAGCTCCTGAACTATTTCCGTGTGGTATATTCCAAATCTGTCCTTTTGGTTGCTCTTTTTATTTGACATTTCCGACATTTGTGAAAGTTTTGAGAACAATGAGTACAAATAGGTCAGCCCCTTCCCTTTCTCATTAGTCACAGCCTCTACTAAAGACTCTAAACCTACAAAACAAATCGTTCTACTATTTGTTAACCATCCACAAGTAGTTCAAGTAGAAGATAAAAGCATCTGACTCACCACGGAAATGCGCGGTTATTAATGTAACAAGTTTAAAAAAAGCAACATAAGGACATCACAAAAACTTTGAATTAAAATGTAGTTGCAATACCGACTTAGGACGGTCAATTGATACGACAGTGGTCAATTAATTGGTGTTGTTTATCTGTTAACAGGCCCACCTTCCTTCTCACCACAAAAGCAGCATAATCAAATGACACACATTTAAAAATTTACAAATAATCCTCCATACAGAGATCAAGGATCAATAAGTTTCTCAACATGAGAGGTCATAAAGATTTAAAGACGTAAAGTAATTCAGTAGTGCCAAAAAGACATAAAGATAATTAAGAATACAGAAACAGCCTGATAGATTGAAAGCATACTATCAGATTAGCCTATTTAACGTCTTATAATAATATGATCCTAGTTCTTACCTTCTATATCTATACCGAATTCCATGATGGTATTTTTCTTCCCATTAAAATAGTTAAATCGAATAACCGTCGATCGAACCACAGGACTTGCAGGATCATACACCAAATCCATCTCCATTTGTAGTCCATAGAATGTGGCGACTAAAGGAAATCTTGAACAAAAATACCACAACGTATAAGGTGTTTGCACATACTCAAACGTTAAAATTTCAAAAGTAATATACATGTATTTGGTTGATGAACATATATTTAAATTTAGAAAAACCAATAATGGGTATAAAACCACACACAAACTAAATATATATTTATCGATAAGAAGCAGAGGGAAAAAAACAGAAAAAAATCCCAATTCTATTCTATTTCTGAACAAAATTATGAATTTTACTTATGATCGAAAAAAGAACATACTTAAAGTAACGTGATATTTCCATGTATCTTGAACGACCAATCATCAATCTGGGGCGTTTGGGTAGAGGTTTTCCGTTGTCTTCTATACATTTCTTCCAAAGGCTTCTATATCTAAATAAAATTCCTAGGGTACTCATTGGTATATATGAAAAATAGAAACTATTGCATCAAAGTCATCAATTAAAAATAAATATAAATGTGTTTTTAAAACTAAGAATATATACGGTCCTCTCATTACGTATATACAGTCTTCCGTTTTTCATTTATTTCTTTATCTTGTTGTTGGGTCCTTTATATTATTTGGCCATTCATGGTAAGTAGCTAGCCATTCCGAAGACAGTTACTACTCCGAACACGTTTACTTCTACTCATTCAAGGTCCATACAAGTCTATTGCGGTGATTTCTTGCGCGTATCAGAGGAACAAGCAATCAGATGGGTTTTTTTTAAATTTTATGCTAATTTAATAGTAAAAATTATTTCCTATATTTAATTTATTACTATATTTAATTACATGTACTTTGAATTTCGTAGAACCAATTCATGTAATATATGTGAATACTTTCATTGTGTTATCCACATGTTGTTACTATGTACACCTTCAAACGTCGGCACTGCAACGAATAAGACCTCTTCATGATATCTTTGGAGCTGTAACATTGGACGACAAATTGATTAACGTTCCTTCCAAATTTATTACGTCATAATCTGACGTCATTCTGATCGAATTGGAGGGAACGTTAATTGATTTTTACAGCTGCGCAGTTATCGTGAAGAGGTCTATTAAAGAAACGTTTGTGTGTTAAACTAGCAATGCTTTTATTATACCCAGTCTATGTCACAAAACTTAGAAGACATTTTTCCCTTTTTTATACAATCAAATGTAGACGAAGATTTATTCCACAATTTTGCTCTTTATATTTAAGTCCCTGTAAACCGACTTGGATTCAAACTAAATAACATTCATTTCTACAAAAGAACCAACAACATGACGGTATCAATCCCATCTATAACAATAGCTTCAGACTAACCTAAATTAAAAATTTGAAGCAATATTTTATACCTCTTTAAATCGGGTTGCTCGTTCTCTAGTGTGCCTTCTATATAGATGGCGATGTAAGTCCTCATGTAGTCCATAGGATCATTATGCATGATCTCAATCAGTTGCTTTATGATACCTTCATCGACTTCTTTAGCTAAGATACCAAAAGCCGTTGTACGAAGTGCTATCGGTTGTTTCATATCCCTTAACACTTCAAACAACGTAGCCTTCACATTACCATATACCTTCATTTTCTGAAGAGCCTGATAAATATGAGTAAAAGAAAAAGATCAAATAACGGGAAATGTACAGAAAAATAAACAAAACCATTTGACATTATGCCCTACCAAACATGGTTTAATGTAACTCATTACTTTGTATGAAATTATATTAAAATGTCCAATTATGTGTAAATAAATTAAATCGTGATATGTGTTTCAAGGCGATCTACTATGCTTTGCAATAATAATATTCCAAATCACGGACGAATATATTTTAATGTATATAATGTACTGATCTATAATAGTACAATTTCTTGTTCAGAATACCATCATCAAATTATACATCAAGTCTTATCTATTACCTGTACTGCTGCTTTGGTGACTTTATATGGTAGATCTGGATTTTTGACACATCTTAAAACAGCAGGGATAATAGTTTTTGAATTATTTGTGGCAATGGTATCATAAACATCCTGCAGGGTAGGCCCCACATTTCCAATTACCTAGATAATCAAAAGTCAAAACATGTTATTAAAATAGTCCTTAAGACTATTTTATGGAGTGTACCGACAATCAAATCTGATGTACCAATATCAATATCTGATATTCAATAAACTTTTAAATATACATGTATAGTCAACAAATCTATATTTATCCTTAGACTTATGTAAGTGTTGTATTTTCTGGTTATTTATTTGAATTCATGGACAAATGTAGAAGACTTGATTGTTTTGTACGTAAAAGAATATTCTAATGCAAACATATATAAGTAACATGAAATTTCATTGGATGATGAAAGTAAATCTGAAGCATGTAAATACTCGATTATACGCCGCAAATTTTAAATTTGTATTTATAACCGTTAGGGATGCCTGTCAATGTAAACAATATGGCGGATCTCGAGAACACGCCGGATCGTTTTTTATCCCAGGTAGGCAGATGACACAAATGGAGAGCAACATATCGATGATTATCGTTTTCAAAATGAATGATCCATGTATTGTTTCAATTCAATCATATTTTTATTATTCATGTAAGACATTCACTGCAAACTGAGAAATAAATTGTTATGCGCGTGCACAATATGCATATAAGTAAATCGACACAATCAGCTGTTTGACTTCTGCATATCAGTAGACTTCTAAAATGCAATGTTCATAGTTTGCATTAGAATGGGAATAACATGTTTGTGTTTTCAGATTTCCGGCATGTAATTGGTGATTTACTGGTTGCAAATATCCGGTTTTGGACTATGTTAACACGTCGTCAAAAACTCAGTTTGCAACCTGTAAATCATCGAAACTTTGTGGAGAAAGAGTGTTTTGTTATTATTCTATAAGTAAGAGTCCAAGAACCAATATAAAGACACTATATACATCCCTTACAAAGCATTGTAATGACATCTTAAAATAGTCTGTAAAACTCTCCGACAAATCGTATATTCGGACATGACACCATAAAAGTAACAATAAAAATCCTGATATTCCCGTTCTTAACAAACCCTGACAAGGTTTACAGCATAACCAGATAACATCTTTAATGAGGCAACAAACCTTGACAAGGTTTACAGCATAACCAGATAACATCTTTAATGAGGCAACAATTACAAAAAGTAGTGTAGTACACTAACTTTTAGCATTTTTATAGTTGTCTTTTCTGCTTGCTCCTTTCGGCTTTCTGGCATTGCTTTCCACACACCTTTGTCACATATCCCTCCAATTGCTTTCCTCACATGTTCTAGCGCTTTGTATGCTGCATTCTTCTGTGTACATAAAACAAATAAGTTTCATTTTCCGAGAAATATTTACCAACCTCATATGTTTATATCTTGAAATGACTTTAAAACAAGTTTTACCTTCTGCCTTTTCAGATTTGTTACTCATCAAATTCTAAATGTAAAACACAGACGTTACTGATGCTATGCCCCAACAATAAGTTAAAGCAAATATTGCATCGATCTCTGAAAACCAGAGTTCAGATCAGGTGCCCGTGGAAGTATACGTTTCTTGTATTAGGTGCCCGTGCAAGTAATCATCTCTTGTATTAGGTTCCCAATTACAGTAAAAGTCTCTTGTATAAGGTGCCTGTGGAAGTAAACGCCACTTGTATAAGGTGCCCGTGGGAGTAAACGCCTTTGTATTAGGTGCCTGTAGAAGTAAACGTCTCTTGTATTAGGTGCCCGTGGAAGTGAATGTCTCTTGGTATTAGGTTCCCGTGGAAATAAACGTCTCTTGTATAAGGTGCCCGTGGAAGTAAGATTCTCTTGCATCAGGTACCAGGGGTATTAAGTGTCTCTTGTATCAAGTGCCCGTGTAAGTAAGCGTCTCTTGTATAAGGTGCCCGTGGAAGTAAACGTCTCTTGCATCAGGTACCAGGTGTCTCTTGTATCAAGTGCCCGTGTAAGTAAGCGTCTCTTGTATCGCATTCTGAAGTAGCATCTTACCTTTCCTAAGCTTTTCTTGTCTTTCAAGAATCTGTTCAGCATAATGCTAAGAGGCATCCAGCAGGATACACTGTCACTTGTTTTACATGTGTCCTATAATAGAGAATATAGCAGAGTGCGTAGAAAACTAGAAACACTTAACAACATAGAAATAAACTAAATACTAAAAAGATTTTAATCAGCGATCTGAAAGTACCTCATAGTAGACAATCTATCTAGTGTATTTTAAAATTAACTATTTATACATTGATTAAAACAATCAGTTTTGGCTAAAGTATTGTTATACTGGATATGGCTTACTATATACTAACTAGTAAGACATCAATAACTTTGGCGAAAGGTGGATGATGCAAAGCAAGGTCGTACAGGAAGAACATATTAATAAATGGGTTAGACACGTGATGGTTGCTAAGGCAATAGCCAAATACAGCTAAACAATTAGGACTGCCACAGGAAAGAAGTCCATCTAAAAAGTAATCTTTCTCCAACATCTATAAAAGACAAAATATTACATAAGTTATGAAAATTGCCAATGTAAAACTTATTTTAAAATTAGAAAAATTAGAAAAAAGCAATTGAATATACATTTGAAATATGTTTCTTATTATTTTAAGCTATTTAATTTGAAATTAAATACAATATTTGGTATCACAAAAGTCAGTTCCTAAATATGTCATACCTGAGTAACAGCGTCACAGTTGTATGTATTGTTACCATGGCAACGCCACACCTCTTTCATGACTTCGTGTAAAGTGTGTTTCTTTGCATTTCTCATTGAGAGTACCATTTGATGATACTGTTGTGGTATATCCTGTGTAACTCCGGAGTAGAACTGGTTGACCATTAACTGAATATACCTTATAATGTCCGATTTTGTAACAATTACTTTTGGTTTATCATCAAATTCGAATTTGAATTGTGTATGTCTCCTGTTTTGAAGTTGTCTGTCGACATACCTGGATTTATGTTTCTTCACTTCCATTAAAGTTAATTTCTGGCTGTGAAAAGTAAATAGAACAATACAAACAGACTGCCAATAATTTCCAATAAAATTCACGTACAGATTAAATAGTTGCGTTTTTTTCAGAGGTTTGTCAAGAGTGTAGTTTTAAACGAAGAAAGTTTCTTATTCTTAAAAGTCATAAGTAATGTATGTGCTTTAACTTCATGTGCTTTCTATTCATTCATATTGAAGTAACTTATATTACGGTCAAATGTGTAATACATTGCTTAAAATTATTTCAAAGAGATGACCGAAATAATGATTTCTAACTATAAAGATATAGCCAACGTGGTTTCATTACAAACAACATCGATACACGAAATTATTCAAATGACATCACAAAAGGGAATTTTGTTACTTACGTTACATTTGTCATGGCAGTTACATAGAATGTTTCATTGTATGCAGCAGGACGAAAATATTGTTGCTGCAAACACTGTATATCACTGATCCGCTGCCTCTTGTTAACTGTATATTCACACTTAACAGTTGATCCAAAAGGATAAAGTGGCTGAAATATTAACAGGAAATTTATTATTATTATCATTATTATTATGTTTATTATTATTATCATTATTATTATTATTGATTTTTCGACGCTATATACCTAGCTACCTCATGACTTAATCAAATCCAAGTTGTTGTCTCTCATACGTTGGTATTTTAACAGGGAATCTAAACCATACCTCTGTATTTCAGTTACATCTGGATTTTTTCTCATACAAACAATTATAAATATTGGACTTGTACTGAGTATAGTAATACCATCACATTTTTGATGGATAATATTTATGAACAATTTAATGACAAGATTTATAATTTACAAATTATAGTTTTTATTTATTTCAACATTGTTATGAGAGGGACCTCATGATTCCTATTCAAACCTCGAAACGTTTCGACTTTATTGATAAGTTCATCGATAACACTGAGTTTGAAAAATATATTACTAACAATCAACCACCTGAATTTTAAATAAACAAAGCTAAAACCTCTGATAAGGAAATACCTTCCTTGGACTAAATGTTAAAATTATTGAAATCAATATCCATAAAACACATATAATAAACGTGACGACTTCGGATTTCCTATTGTATTTCCCTGATTTAGACCCCTAGACTCCCATAATATGAACTTTATATTAGTCATTTGGTTCGGTTTGCTAAAGCATGCACCAACGTTTCGGATTTTCGCGCAAAAAATCACTTTGATACTTGACTTCTGAAAACCTCGTCCATATGTCTTTGTCATACCTATTTCAACATGTTGCATAAACCATACATGATTAAATCTAGTAGTTGTAATAAAGTCTATGTAATACTGCTCGATAATTACCTGTCCTTAATCAGTTGAAAATAACTGATAATTAAATATATTAACGGTATTTTGTGAGTTGAATTGTGTGTACATTATCTTCCTCCACTAAACTAAAACTGAAGGGTCGTCTTTAGTGCAGAGGACTTAATTATAAAAGTAGATATGTAGTAATAAATTGAGGTGAATAAACTACATTCAAATACTTAGGAGACGACTATTTTGATTCGGAAGAGGGGTGGCACTTTTTGTAAATAAATATTCTGACCCTGAAAATGCCGGAAATAGAAAATCTGACTTTGACTGAAATGAAAATAAATATCCTGGCTTCTAGCATGTACATATACCAGATCATGCAAATATAAAGCTGAATGTTCTGTAGAAAACACGTTGATTTTTTTCCGGCTTGCATCGCTCGCCAGATTTCTCCCCATACTATAATGTGTAGTAGTTTAACTGTATAACTTAAGCGGAATGTATAGCATTGCAAAAACCATGCTATTCAATATGTTCGACAATACTTAATAGAATTGTTGCTTTTATAAACTATGTCTGCATGTCAATTTTGAGAGGTAGACAGGGAACAAGGGCTCTACCATCTGCTTTCTTAGAGAAAGCCACCAATTTCCAATCCTTCTCCCCGACTTCCCCTCGTGTTGTCCGCCCCTCATTTATATGCCAGGCACATCGATATTTTAACGTTAAAATGAGTGGCCAAAAGGGATCTTAACTGAATTTTCCTAAACTTTCACCTGAGCACATATGCAAAGTCGATGTTTAAATTAGATCATGTGAATTTCAAAATTTATGGTGGCCATATTTATTGACAGTGTTTCATTCAAGTTTCATTCAAATCAGTGCAACAGGGCATTTGTGAAATCATTTTAACACTTTTATTCAAATGTAAAATAAAAACAAACATAACTTTAAAAAGAGAACAAAAGTGAAACCAACAAAAATGTGTATCTTCACTTTACAAACACGATATCAAAAGTAAAAAGAGTCCCAAGTGGGTCTATATTATTCACGTGAGACATAGAAAACATTGCACAACGATATGGAACAATGCTTATAGATGGCCATAAGTCTTTAGTTTCTTTAAAACTTTTAAAACATTCTCATTTTCAATCTAGAAATAGTGAAGACAAAGTTAATAATGTGAACAATCACTATATAAAATGTATCTAAAATTTTCATGAAATGCTTTTTGCATTAAAATAGCAAATTTCAAAGTAAGCCCAAAAGGAATAAAATATTATCAATCAGACAGGAAGGCAAAACAGCAATACTTCCTCACATATTCTTCTATAGTGATAAATGGAACCCCCCCCCCCCTTGGGTACCAGAGACTGAGAGAGATTAAACATTTCACTATAAAAAAAATAATATTATAAAGACCTATGAAATTAAAGCAATATTTCCATATTATTTGTTGAGTTTACCTTATATTAGGATGTGTTTTGTTACAGATATATATTACAATGCAATTCTAACAAGTATTTATTGGCAACAAAAAAATCAAGAAAATAAATATTCTGTCCCAGGATATTAAGAAAATAAATATTCTATCTTTAAAAGATCTGAAAATAAATAATCTGACTCAACCAAATTTGCCAACCCCTCCCCCACCCCCTCATCAGAATCAAAGGGTTGTAGTGCGAAAGCTATATTTCAAGGATTGTAATACTGTCAAATCATATATACAATCTATGAAATAACTCCAAAACCATCGTTTATTGCCTATTAGCGGTTTTGCAATGGTGTATATAGAAAAGTTTTCCTCAAAGGGGGCAGTCATTTGCTTTTAAGTCTATAAAACAAAGCGTTTTGATATTTCTAAATGCTTTACTGCATACTAACACAAAAATGTTTATTTATTGTACACATACATGGTAGGGTTAAAGATGAAGAACGGGGGATATTTTTGACTTTCAAAACTTTGAGAAAAATTAATTATGCTGATTTTGTTATCAGTAAATATTCCACTTGCTTTGTTTAACTTTTAATTTGGTACATTCATTCTGAAATGTTGACAATAGCAAGCTAATAGAAGTAGCGGTCGAGCATTGTTTCATTATACTTCCTATATTACAGAAAAAATTTTCCCAAATAATTAAATTCTGTCAAACGACTAAGTGATCTCAAAGTTGCATATGTTATCAATCATGCCAAATCATCAACTGTAACAGCATCGGGTTAAGTCAGAGCTAAGGTATGTACTTTAGTCGAGCACTATCACATAGACTATACATATTTCATATGGTTAAATAAGTTTTCGTCAAATTTTTCCTATTTACCTTTTTTCGGTTTATAGACATGGGTACTCTATCAGAGTTCAAAATACACAATAGTATTTGTAGACATTTAACATTTAAGAATTAATTCACAGAGATGAAGATTTAGAAATTATTTTCTACAATTGAAAACCATGAGTTTATTTCACATGTATTAAGAGAGCTATTTCACGCAATTTTAATGCTAAGGTCAATACCGTTCAGGCACTTATCCAAAGTATAGAAATATTTTCTTTCCTTAAGGGTAATTCAAGATTTTAAAATATCACTTCTCGTGTCACATAGATTTAATCTAGATTAATAAAAACTATATAAAACTTCAATTTATTTGTTATATAGTCATATTGCCTATGTTTCCATTTTTCTTCAATTTTCCACCTTTTTAATACAACGATATCAATTTACGTATCTATATTTACAGATTACTTCAATTTATTACAGTGTGCAAGTAACTCGTAAATCAGCTACAAGATAAGTAATCTGTTATTTGAGCAAATGTAGGCAAAATGTATTGATAAATAGAGCAATTTAAAGTCTTTTTCACTCTATCAATTTTAATGATAACAAAAATGATGAATATACCTCATCCTGAAGTATACCACAATGAATATTGAAAGCATTAGAAAATTTCAGGTTATGTACATAACATATTGCTGTTGTTTAAAGTTAGTTTACTAAATGAAACAATCTACCAGTAATTTCCATGGTTTTTGAGGATCACCTCAACATCATATATCCAAAGGAACTCGAGATAAAAGATACTACAGAGAGCGCATCTTTTGCTTCATTCCTCGATATACTGCTATCAATTAGTGACGATGGTTCATTAGTAACCTCTCTCTATGACAAACGTGACCATTTCAATTTCATTATTACCAACTTCCCTTTTCTGAGTAGCAACATACCTTCCTCTTCCGTCTATGGCGTCTTCATTTCACAACTTATACGCTATGCCAAGGCATGCTCTAAATACGAAAACTTCCTCCTGAGAGCGAGGCTTCTTGCCACGAAACTACTCTCACAGTGATATATTGAGGAACGTTTGAAATTGTCACTGAGGAAGTTCTATTATCATTATAGGCATCTATTGCAAATGTTAACCGATATTTTGGGACCTGACCATACAAAATAACCATCTTAACTTTTTGACTATACTTGATTTGATATAATACGTATATAAATGTATATACAGATATTTGTTCACCTGCGTTTCCGACACCGGAATTTCAGGCAGGCAGCATTTCTTGCCTTGAATGGGAAATTTGACTTCGTGTTCCTGTCTCCTTCGTATGTTCATGCGTGTATATTTATGTATTTACCTCATCGACTTGAAAGGTTGTTGCAGGACTTTTGCGACGGGTGTTGCATGCAACCAGGGAACGCTTACTCCTCCCGGGCTCCTGGTCTCACCTCGATTTTATTGGGGTTCGCATTTGTCTGAATATGACACTAAACACGATATTGTCCCCTTTATTCCATGGACTATGAGATATGGTTTACCCTGCGGTACTTCGATTTTTACTTTGAATCGATGCAGTGAATGTTACAATCATAAACAACAAATATTAAGAAATAAATAATAACCCTAAATCGTTCTAATTATTCTCATCAAAATCGTTCTTTACGAAATATTGTGACAGGTTTAAATGTAATTACCTCCTGTATTTCACTTTCTCTGTAACCTCCATATACGAACTGGATCATAGAAAAGGGCTTTCTCTGCATATTAAATAAATGTGGCATGACACAAATCGTGAGGTCTCGATGAGTCACCACTTTCAGAGGAGACGTTGACTGCTTTACATATGTCGTTGGGCAACTCCCAAATATGTCTTTCTGTACAAAAATAATTAATACGCTTGAATTACAATGTAATCCAATTGTGATTATGAATCAATATATAGACATGCATGGTGATTTCTTAGATCAATGCACTTCCTTGTGTTCTTAAATTTTGCATACGGTTGCCAATTTGCAGCATTTAGTGGTAACAAGCACAATTTATAAGAATTACATGATGATAGATATCATGATTTATTGATTGGTCTTTTTATTATGATTTTTATTTACTTTATAACTCAGGTCGACAAATCATCTATGAACCCGATCTTATCACAATGCCAATAGTAGTGTACAGTAGTATTTAAAAATGGTATCTACTGCTATGGATAATAATGATTTAATAATAATTTTATTAGGTCAGCATATTAGATCATGAAATCTTGAAATGGCAATCAATGGACATTAAAGCGACCACAAAATACGCGGACAAATTATGCAAGGCATATTTTTATATCCTTATATGGATAACGACTTAGTTTATAATAAAACCCTATTCACGAAGTCATCGAATGCCGTCCACTTGTTAGATTGCCATTTGAGTAAAAATTTTTCGATAACCTTTACTATTTTATTATAAAACATGCATATGTATTTCTATATGTATATGAAAACGTTTGAATATATGTATGTATATATGCATATGCGTGTTTTCACTTCCAACAGTAATAAGATTATCTTATTTAGTTCGTGAGCGTTATCAAAATCTAAATTATAAAATTGTATACAAGGGAAGAGCTTTATATAAGCATTTTTGCTTGCTGCTCAATCCTTAACATTATGCATACATGCATTATGCATTAAATATATGTCAATGTATCATTTCACAATGAATACTGCTTAAGCCAAGTACAATATTTAAATACGAAGTGGATATCTAGTGATACCAAATTTAGAAAAATGGGAAACGAAGGACCCGTTGATTTATTTTGTTTGTTTGATTCTTGTTTTACATCACACAAAGAGTATTGCACTTATATGGTTTTGATGACGATATCTGCTTGATGCAATGCATAGACATTTAGGTGAACAGACCTGAGATAGCAAGGGATTTTTTACGTGCCACGTCTACTGAGACCTTGAGTTTTACTGTTTCATCCAAAAGACAAGAAACCGACGAGCCACCAATACGATACAAACCTCCGACTTCTCTGTCACGTGACAATCACTAGCCGACCGAATTACGCTGACCCTTAGAAGAGCCTCATATGAGATAACGGATCACTAAAAAAATAATAAGCAAATCATGTCAAACCCATAGGGATTACTTAGTTGATCTTAGACTGAATACATTTCTCATTATAAAAAGTATTGACGGTATACCGGTATGTATTCTATCTATCTAAACCGGCATGGCCTAGTTGTATCGCGCTAATCTTCTGATCGGGAGGCCGGGGTTCGAGTCCTGCTCTGGTCATGCCCGTGTCCTGTCTTTAGGATGAGACAGTAAAATCGAGACCTCGTGTCGTGGTATGCATGGCACGTTAAAGATTCCTCACTGTTTCGGGTGGGTCCGTTGCAAAGGTCAAAATTTGTATGCCCCGCATCAGGCAGATGTCATCACCATATACGTGAGATATTCGTTTATTGATTTATTCACTCATTCATTCATTTCGAAATATTCATATCTACCAGTGTATGTGACTGGTCAAATTCATCTCTTTGAAGTAGTTTCAACTGTAAAGCTGACAAAATCCCTCGTTTAATGTTTACTACATTCACTGGTTCACCATCTGCTATGACAAGACTTTCCGGAAGTATTTCTCCTTTATTGTGTTTAAAATATATAGAGTGCCTGAAAAATAAATCGTAATTAGTTAATGTGTTTCGTTTAATCAGTATAACATACTAGATTTTTATAAATGTAATAAATTCCATAATCAATTCAGAATTATTTTTCTATATGAACTTCATTCAGTATTGTTTTCATATAATAATTATATACATACTTTGACAAAGTATTGTTGAATTTCTGTGTGCCTGCATCATCTGCATAGACTGTAGCTGGGCCAGGAAGTCTTTTATATAAGTGGCAGTCTCTAACCTTTATAATTGTAAAAGAACCCTTTACATTTCTGATGTTTAAATGAAATGAGATAACGGATAAACAATGAAAATAAATATGCAATTACAATGATACTGCCTATCACTAAAATTCTGAAAATTGCACTTAGAAAAATGGTATACTCTACATTCATTTTCTTAAGAATACAAACAAAAGCCCTACAACCCATTTCAAATTTATGTAAACAACCACATTATAAAAAAAGAAACAAACAAACCAAACGATCGATTGTAATATGCGCGTTATATGATACAGCATATTCTATAAACGAGTATGTAATTTACATTCTTACTCTCATGAGTGCTTCACAGTGCCGTAGAGCTTCTATATAAACCTGACAAGAAAAGTGGAATCCGGACTTCGAGTCTGAGGTTCCCACAAATGCACTCTCTGATGTCGAAGTGTATACATAATGGAATGATTTTCCAGGACGAAACCAGGTCTCTGAATTTATAACATAAATTATTAATTGAAAAGAAAAGTATTTCAAACATAAGCAATATCGTTATAGATTCAATAAAACAAATAACATTTACTATAAATTGTACTGTACGATTACACTGGTTGGGTGCAATAAAGATCAGATAGTGAGGAATATGTAATACAAGATCAGATAGTGAGGAATATGTAATACAAGATCAGATAGTGAGGAATATGTAATACAAGATCAGATAGTGAGGAATATGTAATACAAGATCAGATAGTGAGGCATATGTAGTACAAGATCAGATAGTGAGGAATATGTAATACAAGATCAGATAGTGAGGAATATGACCGTAATACAACATAAGTAGATGGCATGCATCACACGTGAATAAAGAACCGTTAGAGATTAGATCAAACAATAAGATGTAGATATCAGTACATAAAAAATAAGAAATATCACGACTGTTGGAGACTCAGTCTGCCGATAGTGTAGTCAACAGTTTTTAAAAATCACCTTTTCTTCTTAAGAACAAAGAGAAAAGTTGTATTTTTATGTGCATTCTAAAACCGAAGGATAAAAATAGTTAAAGAAAACACCTACTTGATTTATCACATAATTTTGGCTTGTCAATGTGTCGCTTCTTCGATAAAACAGATGCTGTAAAATAACACTCTATAATAACTAATTAGTCATTTGATGTATAATAAAACATTTTGTTGATATACGACATGTCCATGTACCTTAATCGTTATTATCTGATCAAACTACCGAAAGAACTTGTGTGAATAAATGGTATTTGAATTGTAATATGACTGCATTTATCGCCACCTTTGAAATCTTAAAAATGGATTTTCTCATTCATTATTTTCCTTTTTGCTATTTTGATAAAACTGCGCAAGAATGATAAATTTATCCAACATAGTTGATATGGTGATCGTTTGGAAAATATAAATATTAGATCTGAATTTTCTGCTTCACTTCTGAAACAAAATTGAAGAATTCCTCCCAGAACGACCAAATACTACCAGACAAAGAGATGTGAAAGATATGGTCGTCATGTGTGAGCACCTAACACATTAAAGAAAATGATGTCCACTTAATTATCATAACAATGATCAGAGAAAGGAATGACGATACCTCACACCTGCATGAAAAAAGTCAATACGGATGGAGCAAAAATAAGGACGTAAAAGATATTATTAAAATGTTACATTGTTCTGCAGATGCGGTACCGACTTTAGACGGTCAATTAAAGTGACAATCTTCACTCATCTGATGATAGATAACCAACTTAAAAGTACAAAACATAAACCGGATGCCATACAAAATTACCATAAAGGAAAAATAAACCAAAATGTGCCTACTTCATGATATTTGATGTAATCAAAAATAGGGCTATGGCAGTTACTTTGAAAATCTTATAAATTCAGTTTTTGTAGAAAAAGTTAAAAGTTTACAGGAAGATATTTTCTTAACGCTAGTAATAGAAATTGTATTATATAGTATTTGTATTTGTCTTATTTTACTGCCAAAGCATAATTTTCACTATATTCTTTTTTGGCCGAATGATAAGCAAACTTCGGTTTTAATTTGCAATTACTTTGAAATACAGCAATTTGTAAACTTACAAAACACCTCGACTTTTTCTCCCAAACATGTTGATCGATGATTTTTTTAGATAAAGGGAAATACACCATACAACCCATACGACACAATACTTTAAAATTATGTATCTTGTAAAAAGCATCTTCATTTCAAACATAATTATTCATAATATCTAAATCAACAATTAATAGTTGATTTTCATTGACTGTTATGAAAATATTCCTAGAGCAATATGCCTTGTTTAATGTTACCTTGACACCAAAATGAACTCGTGAATTATTCATTATTCATTATCGTGAATGCAATCTCGTTTATACTATTCATTACCAGAGTATTTTCAACGTTTTATCAAACCAAAGTAAGAAGTCTGTGCGGTGTGCAAACTAAAAATACACGACTCTTTTACGTAGTACCATCGAATAAATTGGTTTTACTCCTTGTGCTCTTGACTTTACAAAAGTAATGTTCCTGAGTGATCAACCGCACCTGACTTTTGCTTGTGCTTGTGTGTGGGGGCGTGTGTGTGTTGGGTTTTTAATTATTATTGTTATTATTATATTTCATTTTTATTATTATCATTATTATTATCATTATCATTATTGATTTTATTATCATTATTGCTATTTTTATTATTATTATCATTATTATTATTATTAATATTATTATTATTATTATTATTATTATTATTATTATTATCATTATTATTATTATATATTGTATTTGGTAATTGGCTTTAATTTTGTTACGGTCACCTATTTTTATGTTATTATATCTTTTAATTTGATTCTAACAATGTGACAAAAAAATGAAAATTGAGCAAAACATCAAATATCTATTTGCTGCTTATCTATTGTAAAAGTGATTCTCGCATGAAGATGGAAGTATATAAAAAGATATATCAAGAATAATGTTTGCCTTATAATAAGAGAAATCATACGAAAGTCTTAACTTCATTCATGACTTTTTACATTTATTAAACAAAAACATAGTTTGATCGTAACTACTATCGATAAGCAGATGTAGATTACTAATATCTAAAGAAACTGTCAACTAATCTCATACTCTATTTACATTTTAACTGTGAAATTTACTTTTAAAACACTTACTTGTGAAACATATTAGCAGAAAAAGACATATTCTGCTACAACCCATGATCTTCATAATGAACGACAACGGGTGACCATTGTAACTTAGCTTTATATAGTGGTACGAAAACAGGGTGCAGGAAAACAAGGTTAACACTCTTTAACACCTCTTAAAATGAAGTGTTAAGTGAAGAAAACAAACGATTAACATCCAATCAAAGTCCATAATTGTACATTGTTGGTGAACTTGATGTTTCATTGGGTATAGACATTTAACATAGTTTATGTGGAATGCTATACAATGTATTTTATTATCACACGGACACAATAACTCTTATCAATAAGCTTTCAAACAAAATGTCATTACATTTCTGATAGCACAATATACATTGTTTTGTAAATAAATGGTCTACCTGATTTGCTTTGAGGAAATTGTACATAATGTGGTAAAACAAGAAACTTCCTAAAATGTTACAAAAGGTTTTATAATATGAATTTAGATAATTTCATTGAAATGTACATGAATATGAATCATTAGCAGCTTCACTTTAAAATACTAGTTCTAGTTCTGTTGTGAAAAATTTATTTATAATATCATCTTTTAGCTTCTCGCGTAGATAGATCAAAATATGATTTATCAAACAATGGCTTAAAATCTAACTTTCAAATAATTCACGAATTACTTTAGTAGTATCTATCCAAGTGAGCAAGTGAAAAACTACGCAAACTTTTCTTTTATACATAGCAATATTCCACCCTCGCTTAAGGTGTTTTCATATTTCAGTTAATACTTCATGCCAGAGCGAAGTGACATTCAGATAAACAGTTCAGCCCATGGTGTATAAGAGGCAGACTGGCAACGTCACCGAGAAAGTTCTATAATTGATACGAGTCCCTTATCATATAAATTGACATCTCCTTATTCATAATGTTAAATGATTCTGGGTTGAAAACTATATCGACCATCTTAAGCACCAATTTGACCCCTATACTTGTTATTGTGTGTTTTGATTACTCTCCCGGGCACCTGATCTCTTCCTTTTGCTTGGTTATCTAATGTTCTTTAGTAAATGTTCTTTCGTTTGTTTTTATTTGATCTCCGTTTTTGCAGATTTCGAATATCATTTACTTTCGGTTTGTAATTTTTCTACTAATGAATTGTTATCGAAATATTTACATTGAACAATTTTGACCAATAAATATAAAAGTTATTAATTGTCTATGAATCTTGTCGGTTAATATTACTCCCATGTTTTAATTTCTATTTGAATGGCTAATTTTTCTAAGTTTTTGTATAAAAGTTCAACCACTTCTACTTCATTCATCTTAATATTTCAAGGTCCTGACTACGTCAAAGCTAAACAACTCAAATCTTTCGCATAGTTTATCCTTGAACATAAGTATCACTTATGAGGCATAGAAATGCACAGATTGTGCAATCGATCAGATCTCGTATTTCTGCTCTTATGGCGTTTTAAAAAAGAAGTGCAGATAAATCTTTTTCTCCAGCAACTTTATCCTTTACGATCAAAGAAATGTTTCCCTATTATACTGACTGGAACTATGATATATCCAAACAACTTTATCATTTCAATAACTTGTCTATGTACGGCACAGCACTTCCATACCCCTTAGTGAATGACGTCATATTCTGATATAACTGCATCACACTCAGAGCTTCCACGTGCTGTTATACCCCTTTACATTTCTCAGATAGCACTAGCTGGTCTAATTTAATTACAACCGTAATGTCCATTTTGTGCATTCATACGATACTTGACGGTTAAGGCTTTCGATTTAGAATCTTGTGTTAGAATACCTTTAGAAGCTCATCGGATTCCTCTCTCTCTCTCTCTCTCTCTCTCTCTCTCTCTCTCTCTCTCCTGAATGAAGAAATAAATTAAAAAAAAAAAAACAAAAAACGTGGTTCTATGTTAAAGTCCACGTTCACATATTAAAAAACCCCCACTCATAGCCTTTTATGGGTATATTGCATGGCATCACACCACAAGTGAAAACACGTATCATACGATGATGAGGTCAGGGGTCCACAATAAATAAGCATCTACTGGCGGCTAGTGATACCTGCCAATATGATTCTGTATTTATATTTCGTATAGAATTAGGTATATGAAATAACCAATAATACATGCAATACAATACATACAGTGTTCATATTTCAAAATAGAGTCTCGGCATTGCATCCACACAATTCTGAATTATGAAAAATTTTGCTCCAATTTTTCAAATGGTATCACGCATTGGAAAAAAAACGAATATTCGTTATCTTCGATGTATTATCAGCCTGTCTGATTGGGACCCATTTTATACGTTTCATATTTCTTGATAATGAAATTGTTCATAGTACTAGTACAATTCACTTTGAATTCCATTTATCATCGTTGTTTATATATTATGATTTTCTTGTTCCTGAAACATATGGTAAAATTCTGTCGTATACTTATCTTCAATAAATCCATTTCTAAACGATAAATAAAAATCGTCTATGTTTTAAATACATTCCCTACAGGTTTGATCTTTAATTACTTATGGTATCTTCCATTTTTAACCTTTAAATACAACATACATTAAAGACAGAAAGAAAAAAGAGGAGTTACTGGCTCAGTTATGTGGCAGAAGTCACCATGGAGCTATACAATACATGAATATGAATAATATACTAGAACATGTAACACATTACAAAAATATTTGATTGTAGTGCAATTACGATACCGACTTAGGACGGTCATTTAATTTGACAAAAGCCAAACAAATGGTGTGGTTAACCGGTTTACGGGCCCACCTTCCCACTCACCGTAACAGCAGAACAATCAAAGGACGTACATTTAAAAATTTATAAATAGTCCTCCATGTAAAGAACAAGGGTCAACAGGTATCGCATATTGAGAGGTCATAAAAATATAAACACGTAAGATATTGTAAAACACATGATGGTATAAAAATATATGCCACATCAACATGATAAACCGTGCTCTGCCAGTCTGAAAGCGAGCTAAGACCCTAGATCTGTAGGAGTCCCGACCAACAGTCAGAGGGGACGAGGTTCAGGACCATGTCTCCTCTGAAAGAGGTTTGGACAAGGCCCGTCATATAATCCCCACCGCCCTGTTAGTCAACGTGCAACGTTCAAGTAAAAGTCTGCATAAGGCTGTAGAGGGGCCAAATACAAGACCTATAGTCTTTTTGTTGATCTCAATATCATATTGTCTATTTAGAAGACGTTTGACTATTTTATTACATGATAAAATAACGTTATCGGAGCCTTTTACTTTCCTTAGTTTATATACGAGATCACCGTAAAAATAAGGATGGGAAATTCCATTGGATACATACTGTTGAAAAGAAATATTTCCAAATTTAGATAGAAGTTCTGAATAAGATCTGAAGAATTTGCCGAATGTTTTTCTTAGCTTGTGATATCTGTAACCCTGAGTTAAAAGTTTAGTAGTAATTTGTAAATTTCGTTTATGAAAGTCCAAAACATCAGTGCAGCCTCTAACAAATCGAACTAATTGAGATATATAGATACCATATGATGGGAGTCGACGGACATCACCATCCAAGTAAGGGAAATTTACAATAAGAAATCCAAAATCCTCACGTTTATCATAAATATTAGTATATATTAGGTGGTTGATAATTTTGATGTTTAAATCTAAGAAAGGTGTAGATTTATCTCAAGTATTAGCTTTATTCAATGTGAGCTCTGGTGGATATATTTCTGATATAAATTGTTCGAATTCAGGGTTGTCGATAACCAAAATGTCATCCAGATATCTGCAAGTATTATTAAATTTGTCAATGAGGTCAAAACGTTTTGATTTTTGAATAGAAACCATAAAATCCCCCTCATAACAATAAAGAAACAAATCTGCTATCAGAGGCGCGCAGTTACCCATAGGAATCCCAACTATTTGTTGATATATCTTGCCATCAAATTGCACAAAAATATTATTCATGAGAAAATCTAGTGCTTTACATAATTCCTTGCAAATCCAGTATTTATATGAATTATATTGTTTGTTGGAAAAGAATCCGGAGTTATTGGAAGTACATATGTACGTTTTAGATTCTCTGTGAAAACACCACTGTATAAGAGACAGCAACTTGCTTTTAATCAAATCATGAGGCAGAGATGTATAAAGTGTAGAAAAGTCAAATGTAGAAATTTGAGTCGCTTTGAAATTTAGTGAAAGAAGTTTGTCTATAACTTCATGAGAATTTTTAATCGACCAAAAGTAATTGATGTTACTATTATGAAATGCGACATCACGATATTTGATAATATGATCTTTTATAGCAGTTAGAGCAGACGTAATATGCTTCGATAGTACCATAGTAGAGCAGTAGCTAAAATTAGATATGAAACATGATTTATATGGACTTTTATGTAGTTTTGGGAGCCAATATATGGTTGATAGATCAGATTTATCAGTTTTAATTTTGAAGTCGGACATGGTCATGAGGAGATCGTGCAAGGTGCTGTCTTTTGAGGTAGGGCTTTCCACATATGTATGAGTGGAGTTTAATTCGTTTTTAAGTACTTCAATATAATATAGTTTTCAAACACCTATTATGTTATTACCTGCTTTATCAGCAGGAACAAAGACATATTTAGCATGTAAGTCAGCTATCTTCTTTTTAATAGAATAATTTGACTGTAGTGTCATGAATAGTAGGTGTTGCTAACAGGCAGGAGATGCTTTTTCATCTTGGGTATCGAATATAATAATGATTTCATCCCTTATTCCAAATACCAAATTTAATTTCACCTGATTGTTCAATAAGCATTGATGTGTTGTTCTGTATAGCGGCCATTAACTGTAAAGCTCTGTTATATTTTTAACCATCGAGTTATAAGATAGTCAAGACTTTGGTGCTTTGTGTCTGCTTTGTTTTATAACTGTATATTTCATAGGAGAGTTGGTCCATTTGCGCTTTAAAAACCATTTAAAACACAAATGACATACGAAACTGCATGATTGAACTCTAATATTTGATTCATACTTAGTCCAGGGGCATCAAATGCTTATGTGTGTGAATTTCGACCGCACTTTGATTTATCTATGGTTATGAACACTACATATGATATGTATAATCGTTTTCTGTATTAGCCATACAGGAATTTTGTCAAGTGTACTTTAATATTTTCCTTTCTCAAAAGAAATTTAAGTGGATACATGCTCCGCTGACATCAAGTACTTTATATTAGATGAAGCATTAACTCATAAAACGTTCTTCCTAATAAGGACACTGATATCAAAGTCCATTGCTTTACTTTAAATGCAATCCAGATTCTGAAGTTCTACTAGACCTGAATTCTAATATACTTTATATCTTCTTTTGATATTTTTAAGTAAACAGCATAAACTAAATCACTAAATATAATGTAAAACCCATGTGTGACAGTAATGTCAGTATAGTGAAATTTCTTTAAAGAATATTTCAATATAACTTGAGATTTTCTCCCATAGAGATCGCCTGGTCGTAATTCTTCAATATATTCCCTCTTAGATACGCCACGCCTATTATATATTCACAGATCTTAATGCTCTGACCTGTTTATTTTCCGAAAACTTAATTATTTTTACGTAACAACAGGACATCGAAATAGCTTTTTGTTTCGGTGAATCTGAACTTGTCGTCTGCAGAAACATATTAGAATAGAAATAATTACTACCTAGCCATTGTTTATTGTCCATTAATTTCCCTCGTCGCATGAGCCAATCAAATACATGTATTATGTCTAAATAACTCAAAGTGTACGAGCCAAGGTATATTTATTGGCTGTTGTGCTGAGTAATTTTATAATATGGTAACTGTAAATGAAACTTGGCTTGATCAATCAATTGAGAATCGGTAAATTTCCATTCCATGTTGACAAAAAAAAAACGTCATGGAAGGGGGCTGCTTATTTTAACAAAAGTGTCCTATTTGTTGAAAACCAAGAGATTAACTCAAAAACACAGAGAAATTTGATAAATATCATGAACATGTTTAATTTCAGCCAGTGGACTCCCCTAGAAGGAGATTCCATCAACCTGAATGGATTTAATATTAGTATTAAAAAACTTGTGCTGTACTAATCAAGGTATAATCGAACCCTTTTGTAGTGACCATAGTGGTATTTACATCTCACCTTGTGCTGTACTGATAAAGGTATAATCGAACTCTTTTGCAGCGACCATAGTGGTATTTACATCTCAGTATGTTCTGTACTGATAAAGGTATAATCGAACCCTTTTGTAGCGACCATTGTGATATTTACTTCAATACTTGTGCTGTACTAATAAAGGTAAAATCGAACACTTCTGTAGCGACCATTGTGCTATTTACTTCCCAACTTTTGCTCTACTGATAAAGGAATAATAGAACACTTTTGTAGCAACTAGTGTGGTATTTACATCTCAACTTGTGCAGTACCGATAAAGGTATAATCGAAACCTTTTGTAGTGACCATTGTGGTATTTACATCTCAACTTGTGCTGTACTGATAAAAGTAAAATCGAACACTTCTGTAGCGACCATAGCGGGTTTTACATCGCAACTTGTGCTGTACTGATAAAGGTATAATTGAACACTTTTGTAGCGTCCATTACGGTATTTACATCTCAAATTGTGCTGTACTGATAAAGATACAATGGAACCCTTCTGTAGCGACCATTGTGGTATTTGTGTGATAAAGGTATAATCGGGCCCTTATGTTGCCATCATTGTGGTATTTACATATCAACTTGCACTGTACTTATATAGGTATAATCGAACCCTTTTGTAGCGACAATTATGGTATTGACATCTAAACTAAATTTAGAATTAAATCAAATGAATACTAGACAGCACTGCTACTCAAGAAAAATATAGCTGTATGAAGATGATCAGTTTTACCTATATCATCAAACCTTATTTTAATGTTATTGGGATTCGGATGAACTTTCATTAAATAATGAAGTAAATAAAGTCACAAATAACAATTTTCATGCAGCAGATAATTTTTAACAAACAAAACTGTTACTATCCGGCCTCATAACCCTCCATGGATACACAATGCAGTAAGAACTGCTATTCGGCCTAAAAACAATAATTACAAACTGGCAGTTCGTTTAAAAACTGCTGCAGATTGGGCTACATTCAGACATTCCAGGAAATTTTATTTCGAAATTCTAAAATAAATTATTTTAAGAATTTTACACAATTTGACTAAGAAATCTAACTTCTAAACAATGGTGGAATGTAAGCAAGCATTTACTAAAATAAAACAATTACAGTGACATCCCTGTCAGTATTCAGAATGGAAATCATCACAGTTCCTTCTCAGATTCACCGGTATCTGTGTAGCGGTATGCCGCCCTACGTCAATGACTATGTAGCAGTATGCCGCCATACGTCAATGACTATGTAGCGGTATGCCGCCCTACGTCAATGACTGTAGCGGTATGCCGCCCTACGTCAATGACTATGTAGCAGTATGCCGCCCTACATCAATGAATATGTAGCGGTATGCCGCCCTACGTCAATGACTATGTAGCGGTATGCCGCCCTACGTCAATGACTATGTAGCGGTATGCCGCTCTACGTCAATGACTGTAGCGGTATGCCGCCCTATGTCAATGACTATGTAGATATGGTAATTTTTAACCTTTATTACCATATCAATAGAGTCAGTGACGTATGGCGGCATACCACTACACAGATAGCTGTGCTCAGATCTAAAGTAAATGTTACAAATGAATATTTTTGTACTCAAAGCTCAACTGATGATGTACATGCCACCCCTCCTTCATATCAACCCTCACTTAGCACCCTCCCAGATCTAACTATATCTCAACATGATGTTGAGGACGTCTAGAAACATCTTAACCCCATAAAAGCATAGCATAAAGTCCAAAATTGTTAAAAGTGGGCGCTTTTGTTCTCTTTCCGCACTTATGTCAAATGTTCAATCAGTCTCTTGCGTCATCATGTTCTCCATCTAAGTGGAAACTAGCTAATATATGACCACATAATAATAAGATAGAACGGATATATTCAGTTACAAACCCATATCCCTTATAAGCTGTACTCGGAAAACCTTTGAAAATGTGTATTTATAAGCACCTTTACTATTACATGTACCATGCTTTATTAATATACTGTCTCCATTGGAACCATGTTGTTTACATGTATAATAATATGGGTTTACAAAAATCAAATTAAGTAATTTTTGTATTTATTTATATCTTTTATTAATCGTTAAGATTTGACTTTTCTATTTCTTAGTGATTTGGAATACTTTCATATTTACTGGGATATAATATCATGTGAAATGCATTCCTTGAATGTTACCAAATGAAATTGGTTATTTATGTTCACATATATATGGTACATATTTCAATGTGTCATTTATCAGGTTTCCAAAGTAAGCATTGGAGGGGTATTGTTCTGAGTTACCTGATTCCAAAGACTTTCATTCCCTTTGGTGTTCTTATGCTTGTCATTTATTTGATATCATTTAAATTCAGTATGTTGATCACACATGATTTGTAACCTATGTTCTGATTGGCTGTACATTTGAAATGTAGGCGGAGTTTGTAAATGTAAATGATTTTGTACATGCAACTTATATAAAATGAATTTCAAATTTTTTTAATGGGGCGGATGTTGTATTTATGTATAATAATATGGGTTTACAAAAATTAAATTAAGTAATTTTTGTAAACCCATATTATTATACATATATACAACAACCAGTCTGGTTTTACTTCCGGATATTCTGGCGTGTATCTGTTAGTCGGCCTGTGTCATACCTTCTCCATGATAGTAGGGAAGTTCATGTTGTACTTTTCAGTGGCGGATCCAGAATTTTTGAGAAGGGGGGCCACATGTGTATTAGCCAAACTACTTGGTCATTTTTGGTGCCAAATCTGGATTTTTACTTGTAAATATGTGGTGAAAAGGTGGGCCCGGGTTTCCCCCCCCCCTCTAAATCCGCCACTGCTTTTTGACATCACCAGAGCCTTTGACAGGATGTGGCACAGTGAATTTTTATTTACATGTAAGGTGAAACGATTGGTTTCGGAATCACTTAGATGATCGAACTCGGTTGTCTGAGGGAAGCTTCTCAGAATATCTTAATATTGTAACTGGTGTCCCACAAGAGTCCATACTTAGTCCTCTATTATCTCCGACATATATAAATGATATCATCGATGAAACTGGCTACAAAATTTGCTTATTTGCCGATGATACTTCCCTCTGTTTCATAATCGATAATCCAGCAATGACTGCCGACAAGCTGCACGCTGACCTGGACAAAATTCACATTTGTTCAAAAGCCTGGCTTGTCAAATTCAATCCTAAAAAGATTGAAAAATTAATTATTTTCCGTAAGACTGTCCCCTCCAACCATCCCCACCCATTACAAATGATAAATTCTAAAATTATTAACTTTCAATTACACAAACATTTAGGACTAGTCCTATATAACTCATGTTCCTGGCATGAATATGTGAACGAAATCGCATCAAAAATATGGAAACGAGTCAACAATTTGCACACCCTTTTACTACCTAGCGTTCAGCACGTTAGCCGGCGTAATCTAAGATCTGGTACAAATATGTAAATACCAAGAGCAAGAACAAATAATTTTCAAAATTCATTCATATTTAAAACATGTATAAAACATCTCCTGATTGGAATTTATTGCCAGAAATTGATAGACTGCCAAATTACCAAAATCTTTTGATGAGTTTAAGAGGTTTTTGGATAAGGACAAAATTACTATTCGGAGTTTTTATTATTTTGGGGAAAATCATATCAAATCATCCATGTGCGGTTGCGTTTGAGTAGCAATTATGATCCTTTTAATAACTGTTTGTCTTATAATGAAAAAAAAATGTATCAACAGTAATGCACCCGAAACAGCACATCTTTATTTAGATGAATTGCTGCCGCCATGATGCAATTAGAATAGATGCCATCGACACTGTGAGTAGCAACGCATACTGACAGGTAACTCAAAGGTTGACCTATGTACATGTAAGATAATAGCGTCTACACATTTTGTTTTAAATAAGTAAGTCACTTTTTCCTCCCCCCCCCCCCCTACCTTCCACGTTTTTCATTCTTACCGTAAACCCCGTAAACCGGTTAACCACACCAGTTAATTCACTGGCACTTTGACATACGATATTATTCTATAAACGTATTATTCTTCAACATATTATTCTATAAACGTTTTGTGTGTATTGAATTTTTATTACCTCTCTTCTTGAGAAACCTGCATGTTGATCCTTGTTTTCTATATGGAGGATTATTTATAAATTTTAAAATGTGTGTCCTTTGATTGTGCTGCTTTTGCGGTGAGTGGGAAGATGGGCGCCCGTAAACCGGTTAACCACACCAATTGAATGACGTTTGTTACTTTAATTGCCCGTCCTAAGTCGGTATGGTAAACGCAGCACAGTCGCATACAGTTTTGTCAAATGTTTTCTGTTTTCTCTTTTACCTGCAAGGAGGTCAATGGATGTTATCAGGCGTCTACGATTCAACAACATTAAAGAGACATCGACTAGACGTGGTATTCTCTTTAAGGGCTCTACTTCCGGTAATATTTTTTATTCTTATTAAATTTGCTATACGCTGTACTGCAGTACACATATTCCGGCAATCTCTCGCTGAACCGAGACAGTCTTAACTCAAAGTAACCGGTAACCCGTTATCAGTTTTATTTTTCTTTTGAATTTACCATATCCAGTTTAATTTTTCGTGCGACTTATAAACACAAATGCAAAGTGAGGTAGCTTATTGATATCATATTGTGATATGTATCTTTTTTATCACGGTGCATTAAGTTTTGATCAGGGTTGTGTAGTGTTCTCTAGAGTTCTCTATTCAGTAGGACCGGTGTAGCGGTAGCAGCGGTTTCTGTCTCAACAACACGCATTTCGGCATTAGGATGTAAGGCCTTTTTTTTTATTAGTTGGTTTACGGACATCTTCCAGAAAAAAGTCGGGTAGGAGGTCGAAAAAAAAATCTTAGATTTATTAAGATCATAAAATGTAACTGCTGAAACCTTACCTATATAAACCGTGAATGCCTTGTTTTTCAAAATGGTTTATATTTCAGACACACAAAATAATCCCTACTACTGTAGTCTTGAAGCTATACCAAGGTTTTTTAAGATTTTCACTAGCTTTGACAGCAAAAGTGTGACTACCAGAACGACAGAGACAAACTGATCCTCAAATGTCACTTAAAGCTCTACTAGCACTTTAAAGATTTATACACACGGACACACAGACAGAAGTCAGACAAAGTGATCCCTATACATGTATTAAAGTCACTCTGCTAAGCGAAGTGACATGTTTACCAGTCACTATTTTCATTGAAAAGAGTCTGGGGCTTTTCGCCCCACAAGACCTTTCGTCCCGAGACCTTTCGCCCCAATTTTTCAATTTATTGAATACCAAATAAATATAGATAACTACATAATTTCAGAGACATACATGTATATACACATGTGTCATATATACACATGTGTATATATGTCTGATGATTTATTCAAGTAATTCAACAAATTCATTTAAAAATGCATGCCTTTTCTACATTAAAAAAAAAAGTTTCAACAACTTTAAAAGTAAGTTAAATCTTAGTGAACCCTAAATAAAATCCTATAAAAACATGATCAACGGGCTTGTTAAAATGTTTGTCACTGCAATAAAAGATATGATCTGCGTAGACGACAGTGGATTGCAAATGTATTAAAAATCTAAAACCAATAAAACCCATAAATATATTATAAAATCATATAAAACTTTAAAAACTGTCGAATTTATACACCCATTCTCATTGACAATCTGATGCATGTGTATATATAATTCAATTCAACGGACTTAAATTAATCATTAATCCCGAACTGTTGCAGCTTTCATTACTTTCATTGACATGGATGACATAGATTGTGTACTGGATTACATTTTACATCGCTGATATATTACTGAGTACAATGCCGGAAACCGATTGATGCATGGAATCGATGTAAGTCATTCCGCCGAGTGACATCCGAGTCTTTTTACGTAGGTACAAGTAAAGGGCGAGGTTGTTCCGAATGTAGCAGACTCCATTAGTTTTCTCAGTTGGAGAATTTTTTGCATTTCGATCTCGATTTTTTTTTCTATAGGCACATTTTACAGAGCGGCGGAAATGTAAAAAGTCCTGTTTTCAAATTTTATTTTTTTTCACATTTCACCAAAATTAGGGACGGCGGATCTGTAAACCAACTAATTAAAAAAAAAGGCCTAATGTAAAAAAAACCATATCCTCTGTATTGTGTCGCAGGCCAACATAGAGTAAAGGGGATGAGTTCTGATATATCGGGGAAAGATGAGGTTTTATTGTGTAACTAATGACACCATTTTAATAAATGGAAGCTCATATACTTCTTATTCTTCTACTTCTCAAGGGCGGATTTATGGTGGGTTTATAGAAAGTAACCCTACTAATACTCCGGACATAGACCATAGATTAGCCATGGGTTGCAAAACAATACATGCTTTACTTGGAAGCGGTATGCACTGGAAAAATGGACTTTCCTCAATAATAACCACCAATATGTGGATGACTTCTGCAATTCCTAGAATCTTACAGGGCATTGAGCTGTTAAATTATAGGAAAAAAGAACCTTGAAAGTCTTGAAAAATTCCAAAGACAATCTCTCAGACAATTGCAGACTTTGCCTAATAGAACAGCAAACATTGCAGTCACTTCACTAGTTGGTGTCTTACATGTACAAGTAGAAGGACAGATTGACCTACACATGTATGCATCCTCAATACCTTCCTTAATATTGTAAAGAACCCACCATCTATTGAGCATATTATTGCTATCAGATAGTTGGCAGTCAAGGGTCCGGATAGCCATTGTTGGTCCATTAAGTTCTGACAAACACACACTCCAGAAATATGACCTCTCTGACCCCAATTAAATCTTGGAGAATATTAGAAATGACACTTCCAAAAATCACTGGAAATTTCAGATAAAGTCAGCGGTACATAGCGCATGGCATGCCCTTAATGAGTCTGACATGGCAAGAGAGACTACCTTAGCTTTCATCCACATTCAAGATAACTCTACTAAAGTTGCACATTTGGTATGGAAAAGTGCTCTTCATTCTACAAAAGACTCAGAAAAGGCCACAATTAAGGTGCAAATTACATTGTATGACCAATGTCTATCGTCTTCATTATAAGAGAAGTAAATTTAACCAGTATACAATAGGCCCTACGTGTCTTTTATGTAAACAGGGAAATGAAGACAGAGAGCATTTCATTTCACACTGTGTTAAACTATCGAGTATTAGAAAAAAGTACATGCATGGCAGCCATACAGTGTGTGCTGGCCGAAAAAATAGGCCCAGTGCAGGCCAGGGAAATACTAGACAATAAGGATTTAGCATTACAACTATTAATCGACTGCATGTCGTCAAAATTACTTCAAAGGCTGGGAGGAGGGGATGATGTTCTGCTCAGCATTGAAGCCGTGGCTCGGGATCTGTTATGTGCCCTACACCAAGACAAAGCTGAGAAGCTCAAGAATGTCTAACATTCTACTTAGGGTGTGATTGCACCTAAGCATGCCCACAGGTTTTTGATGCTGTGTGTAACATCTTTTTAAGGTTTTCTAAAGATTTTTATACACCATCTTGTATTGTAAGTTCTGAGGAATATATCCCAAAGCTCATGCATCATATACAAGTATAATTGCCCCCTACTATTAAATACTGACAGCAGACAAAAGCTTTATCTTTTAATTTACGAATAGACCATTTTATCTACATATGATAGATCACATTTGTTGATCCAACGAAAATGCGGGCAGGGTGGTGATCCACCTCTCTTTTTATATGCTGTTTAAATCACGATGAGCTCTGTGCCTTGTACAGTACAGTCCGGGTGGAACTTAATTTGCCCACTGGTCACAGTGGGCATTTTTAGAGTGGGCATTTAAAATGTCCACTGGACACAGTGGACATTCATGTAAGAGTCAGTTAGAATTAACATACAGGTAATTAGTGAACAACTTGATAGCTCAGGTAAATGTCCACTCCTAATGCCCACTGAAATTTCAGGTGGACAGTGGGCATTCAAAGTTCCACCCGGACTGTACTGTATGTTCTTGGTGATTTTTGTCATACAGTTTTGTCAGATGTTTTCAGTTTTCTCTCTTGTGGTATACTTTGTATGTGTTAGAGACATAAAGGACAATTGTCCTATTTATATTTACTGTATACAGACCAGTGCATAGTGTACTACAGCCAACCATGGCTAATAATCCAAATCGTATATGATATATTTTCAGTCCATTTGACTAACATTGTCCCATTGTTTCCCCATACTTAACCTGTAGAAATTCCACCACACTGCATAGTAACAGTAATGTACCTTTTACCTATAAATCAGACCTAATAATATTGTTGTATCATATTAAGTCAAACTGTGTTTAAAACACATCATACCTCTACATATACACTATGCAGAGGCTTTAGTCAAGTACTGTATATATGTTGAATTCAAGTAATACAGTCCTATACTAAACCAAATTTCCCTATATGATTGTATATAACCACCTTGAGTAGCTAGTTAGTTATTTATTTATTCATCTATCCACTTATGTATGGATAGCCTACACACTGAATCAGATCTCTGCCCAAAAATGGCTTTATCTAGCCATGCCATGGACAAACTGCCCCCACTCTGAAATTGCTCTCTACCTAGAATTAGATAATAAGTGTCCCTTACACATTATATATTTCCCAACTGCATTTGTAAGTTCCATGGATAAATTGTACCTACTCTGAAATTACCCTCTGTCTAGAATTAGATGTCTCGTATCCCCTACATATTATAAATTCCCCTACAAATTATAATTTCCCAACTGCACTTGTGAATATAGTTCCAAGACAATGGCCTAGATGCAATGAGGCTAGCCCCATCCCCATCAGCCCATTTAACTCAGTATTATTGCTCTTTATTTATGCAACATGGGTGCTGCTGACCCAAAACAATATAATTATTATTTTACCACACACTCCTATTATACATTTTATTTTTGACCCTTATTTTTAATTTTATTAGTTACTCTTATGTGATATTTGGCTCTTAGTGTTTGGCCCTTATTATTATGTTCATACAATTGTACATATATTCTTAAAACTTAAAATATATCCTTATTTTACCCATTTGGGGTGCTCCTTGACCAGAGGTGGAAGTTCCAAGCTGAAACTGAACAAGCATTACCAGTCTAGTGCACAACTTCCAAATGAATACACAGTGTACACGTATTGATTCTGGCATTGTAAATTTACGTGAAGGGAAACTATGTGAAATATATGCAATTTCGGCACCATATCAAAGTTGATAATGAAGAAATAAAGTAACCAAATGGATATGACTTTATGGCTTTGTTCTTAGCAGACAGAAAAAATATCCTGTGTCATTATCGAAAAAAGGCAGAAAAATATACCAGATTACACCATTTTATTTTAAATTTTACGAAACCCCAACCTACTGTACAGGAGGGGGTACACCCCCTCCCACACCATCCCTCTCAGCACTTCGTGCCTCGGGTCGCCTCTTTGGGCCTCCTCCAAACCTTCCCCCACTTCTGCTTCTGGATCCGCCCCTGCTTCTACCGCCTTCAACATGCTGAAGTTTATGTCACTTTGGGGTTGCACAGGCTAGGTCAAAAAAGAAGGGGGGGGGGATTTGAAAAAAGACAAATCCTGTCATTTTTTTTTTATTATTATTACATGTATTATTAGAAATTTAAAATTTTTGCTTGTACTGTTTATGGAGTATATGTTGAAGCTGAAACATCTGCTTTGAACGACTCAAAAGAGTCGTTCATCACAGTGTTCAGTGGGAGATGATTCCAGTCTTTAATTGTACGGGGGAAAAGTGAGTTTTGCCTGATTTGTGTTCTACATGAAGGGATTTGGAAAGTAATGGGTGCATGTTGCATGATAGTCTAAGAGGGAGGGATGAGTCTGTCTGTTTTTTGTATGGCCACTTTCTTATTTACTCTTTTATAAATCATACTACATGTAGTTAGCCTGTAGTTTTTTTCGTCGGTCTGCTAGTGGTCTCCATTTAAGGTTGTTTAACATGTTACTGACATTGGAGGTGTTACATACCTTGTGGCCCTCCTTTGGATCTTTTCTACTTTGTTTATATCCTCAGTAAAGTAGGGGTCCCAAACTGAGCAGGCATATTCTAATGAAGGTCTGACTAACGATTTGTATGCCTGCTTCTTTACTGAGGCGTAACTGATGCTAAGATTCCTTCGATATTCTGTCATGACAGCTAAAATACCTCACATTTTTTTTACAGGAAAATTTGTTGAATACATAATATCATATGCAAAAGATATCACTTTAGTGATTTTATCTTGAAATGAACATAAAAATTTGCAACCCCTAACACCATTCATGTTCCCTTCAGTGTTATAGCAGAACACTTTCTCAATCCTTCTGTAAAAATCTTAATGACACATATTTGTCAAAGTATTTATTCATATAATTTCATTTATTCCAACAACTATATAAAATAAAACCCGTTCCCTAATATTTCAACTAAGGCCATGTCTTTAGCATGTGTATCTAAACTGCCTTGCCATGAAATATAGATCAAAGGTGTATATATATATACAATGTATATATATATATATATATATATATATATATATATATATATATATATATATATATATATATATATATATGTATGTATAAATACAAGGTTTTCACTTCTATTTCACATTCATCACCAATGAAAAATTTTCAGAAAATTTGTCAAAATCACATCTAATGCAAAGTTCGAAGTATGATTAAAAGGTGCTTGGTCCCATGTACTTAGGATTACCCAGGATTGAAAAAATTGTCATTGTTTTTCAATAAAATCTCCCTTCATTTTCGATGATATTCCTCCATCTCTATTCCAGTTTCTGAATCCCTTCAAAATAGAATGCTTCATTCTGGTCCCCTAAGTACTAATATACAGTGTCCATGACACCCTCATTGCTTCCAAAATTCTTATCATGTAGGTAAGATTTTAGTTTTGGGAAATGATAATAGTGAAATGGGGCTAAATTTGGAGAATATAGGGGATGAGGAAGAACCTCAAAGCCTCATTGCATCACAGTTGTCATTGCAACTTTAGAAGTGGGAGAGGGTGCTTTATCCTACAGGAGCAGAACACCTCTGGTTAGCTTTCCCTTCCCCTTTTTCACAATCTCATGACGCAGCCTCTTTAAGTCATCTGTATAATATGCTCCATTTATCATGTTGCCTTCCTCAAGAAAATCGTTCATGTCTATTCCCTGATTGTCCCAAAATGTAGAGGCCAATTGGCTTTCCTAGCTGAGGAAACTCTCTTAAATAAGTTAAATTTTTTAGAAGGGTGTGAGGCAGGGTGAATCCATTGCATGCATTGTTTATTATATTCAGGATCAAAATGGTGAACACAAGTTTCATCCTGTATGACAATATGACCTACAAAATCCTCAGGATGATCTTCATAGCGATGAAAGATGCTAAGAAACATCATACCTGTTTCTCTTTTGAACTTTAGTCAACATTCTAGGAACCCATCTAGCAGAAACCTTAGACATGCCTAAGATGACAGTTACAATTGATTGTAGCCTCCTTGGGAGGTCCAGACTATTTATCATATTCAGTGCTCTCCCTCCTAATTCTGAATTCAGCAGCCCATCTTTTATCAGTACTATAAGATGGTGACTCCCTCTCATGGGTTTTCATGAAGTCCTCATGAATTTACTTGGGAGTCATCTTCCTCTTACATACATATAGATACATAATCACTGCTCTAACTTCAGTTTTCTCCATTTTAGTGGTTTAACTAACCCTTCGACTTTCAACAGTGAATTACATGTATAATCAAAAGATTTGAAATCCTACTCTCTCTACCAATAACATTCAATAAGATTAAATAATAGTTTGATTGGGATTTTATACTTATTTACTGTATCAAAGTTTACCGGGCTGAGAACTTTTTGATCATACGTATATTATGAATCATAATTGATTGAGTCACAGGTATTGTTTTAGTGTAAATAATTGTTTTGGCCTACATGTCATTTTTATTATTGTATCTACTGAGGCATTGGAATTTGGGTACTGAATCAGCTGAACCACAGGACCAAAGGACATGAAACCCTGACTCCGCTCATTTCATTTTGGCTATGTCTTTAACATTGTAAAATACAATTTTATATGAAAATTGTCATTGTACAACATAGAAAGGTAAACATAACATAATATATGTACAAGAACTTTTCTATTGATGTATAGATAAAAACATCTCATGTCACTTTCATTTATTTGTAAGTATGTATGACTGTTTTAACAGTAGCATCAGTTGTTATAAATAATCCTATCCCCTCTAAAAAAAAACAAGTCGGGAAAATCAAAATCTCTACAATGTAATAGAAATACTATAAAGGGAAATAAATCTCATATGATATTCAAGACATACAAATTCAAAACAACTGAAATTAAGTGTTTATTTATTGTGATATGTTATGTTTCAGGAGATAAGAGGTAGTGGATATTTAAACATAAACTGAGCACATTAAAGAAAGTAACAGAAAATGGTTTATGGTTTGGAAAAAGATAATAGGATACTGCGTCTGAAAAATGTGCAAGGGAAAAATGTGAGTGTGGTAAGAGAAGTATATCGTAGGGATGATATTCCTTGCCAAAGCAGACTTTGCCTGAATGGATGTGAGAATGATCAAGGTAATGTGATAAATACTTATAAAAAGACAGATAATGTTTCCTAGAAGGGATAAATGCTGATGCAAGTTTTAGAAATGAAATTAATTGATTGAGGCTTATTATGAAAGCAATCCTTTTTAGCTCACCTGAGCCGAAGGCTCAAGTGAGCTATTGTGATCAATCACCGTCCGTCGTCCGTCCATCGTCCGTCGTTAACTTTTCACATTTTCGACTTCTTCTCCAGAACCACAGAACAGAATTTGATGAAACTTGATAAGCATGTAGTACTCATGGTCCCCTACAAGTGTTGTTGTTTTTCGTCCGGATTCATCAACAGGTGGCGCCACCACAGGCAAAAGTAGGTCAAAGAGGGTACCCTCCTTTGACAAACTTCTTCTTCAGACCGGGGGCATACAGAGACAAACGGAATGCATAGGAATGATCTAGAGGGATGTGTGAAGAAGTGTTGTTATTTTTGGTTCCGTTCCGAAATCAAATTTTTGACGTTTTTTTGTACTTGGTAGTTTTAATGCAGAAAAGAGGTATTTTTTTCTTTTAGTAAACATTGATGCATTAATTTGGTTTAATTTGATCTTTTTGATGGTAAGAAATACTACTGCGAAGAAAATTTTTCAATATTTTATGTTTTTGATTTTTTATGAATTTTTTAAGACTTTCAAGAAAAAGGGGGGTGGGATAATTGGTGTAAACATTTCACACTTTGAACTTTTTCTTAGGAACCACTCGCTGGAATTCAATGAAACTTGGCATGCATCAAATACTCAAGGTCCCCGACAAATGTGGTCATCTTTGTCAGGATCCATGAACAGGTGGCACCACCACAGACAAAAGTGGGTCACAGAGGGTACCCTCCTTTGACAAACTTCAGCTCGGGTGCATACAGCGACAAACCGACTGCATAGGAATGATTTAGAGGCATATGGGAAGAAGTGTTGATATATTTGGTTCCATTCCGAAATCAAATTTTTGACGTTTTTTCATTTTTATTTTGGACTTTGTTATTTTAATGCATTAAAGAGTTATTATTTTCTTTTAGTAAACATTGATGCATTCATTTGGTTTCATTTAATCATTTCTATGGTAAGGAATGCTGGTGCGAAGGAATTTTTTCAATATCTCGATTTTTGAATTTTTTATGAATTTTTTAAGACTTCCAAGAAAAGGGGGGGGGGGACAATTTTTCATATCTTCAACTTGATCTACAGAACAACTTGAAGAATTGTGATAAAACTGGGTAGGATGCAAGTACTCATAGTCCTTTTCAAAGGTTTTGTTTTTTGTGCGGATCAGTCAGCAGATGGCGCCACTACAGGCAAAAGTAGGTCACAGAGGGTACCCTCCTTTGACAAACTTCTTTTTCAGACTGGAGGCATACAGAGATAAACTGAATGCATAGGAATGATCTAGAGGCATGGGTGAAGAAGTGCTGTTGTTTTTGGTTCCATTCTGAGATCAAATTTTTGACCTTTTTTCAAGTTTTTAGCTCACCTGAGCCAAAGGCTCAAGTGAGCTATTGTGATCAATCACCGTCTGTCGTCCGTCGTTAGCTTTTCTACATTTTCGACTTCTTCTCCAGAACCGCTGTACAGAATTTCACTAAACTTCATAGGAAGTAAATACTCAAGGTCCTTTACCAAGTTTGTGTTTTTCGTGCCGATCCGTAATCCAAGATGGCCGCCATTGGCTCTGATTGGTTGACACATTTTCAACTTCTTCTCCAGAACCGCTTCACAGAATTTGACCAAACCTCATAGGAAGTAAGTACTCAAGATCTTCTACCAAGTTTGTGTTTTTCGTGCTGATCTGTAATCCAAGATGGCCACCATTGGCTCTGATTGGTTGACACATTTTCGACTTCTTCTCCAGAACTGCTGCACAGAATTCCACCAAATCTCATAGGAAGTAAGTACTCGAGGTCCTGTACCAAGTTTGTGTTTTTCCTGCCGATCCGTAATCCAAGATGGCCACCATTGGCTCTGATTGGTTGACACATTTTGGACACTTCAAGATGACTGCACAAAATATCACCAAACCTTATAGAAAGTCTTGTAGAAAAAAAGCAAAATTTTCTACTGAAATAAGCTGTCATTTTATTGTAAATAAGCAATTTATGCTCAGGTGAGCGATATAGGCCCATTTGGGCCTCTTGTTTTTTGAGTCTTGAAGAAAAAGTTAAAATGTGATGATATTTTGATATTTTTATCCATTTGTAAAAAAACTAAAACATTTTACACATTTACACGTCTATCAATATTGCGTGATTAGTACATGAATGATATAAACAGCAACATACAATCTATATATATATATATATATATATATATATTTAAGGTGATGTAGGCCTGCTTCCTGAAGACAACAACCACTATGTTGTACCTGATTGCCAAGTGGCTCGAGAATATCTAGAGATTCTCCAAGACCCTCTTATTACAGGCATCATCTTCCTACAAACTGTGGTACACAGTGTAAGTATAGCAGATATTTTTAGAAAAGAATTTAGTATCCTTATATATTGTTCATGTATTTGAATTGTTTTATTTTCCCTGAAATTCACATTAACTTTAAATATGTGGTAATTCAAATTACATGATGTAGTTACGTCATTCCGTAATTTCTTTTCAACAGGTACAACATGAAGGAAACCGGCGTCTGTACAACAGATTGAAGAACATTGTAAAGGATAGGAGAAAAGCTTCTGTGATATTCCATAATGATTTTCAAAAATATGCATATTGTGAAAGGACTCCTGGAGAAGCTTTGTCCACATGGCAGTCAAGGTAAGACGTTAGTGTCCACATGGCAGTCAAGGTAAGACGCTAGTGTCCACATGGCAGTCAAGGTAAGATGCTAGTGTCCACATGGCAGTCAAGGTAAGACGCTAGTGTCCACATGGCAGTCAAGGTAAGATGCTAGTGTCCACATAGCAGTCAAGGTAAGACGCTAGTTTCCACGTGACAGTCAAGGTAAGACGCTAGTGTCCACATGGCAGTCAAGGTAAGACGCTAGTGTCCACATGGCAGTCAAGGTAAGACGCTAGTGTCCACATAGCAGTCAAGGTAAGACGCTAGTGTCCACATGGCAGTCAAGGTAAGACGCTAGTGTCCACATGGCAGTCAAGGTAAGACGCTAGTGTCCACATAGCAGTCAAGGTAAGACGCTAGTGTCCACATTACAGTCAAGGTAAGACTCTTGAGAGTACATTACTGCTCAGGAAGGAAAGGTTTAGAGTTTTGATAGCCCTGAAAATTCAAGTGTGAAAATATTAAGCACAGATATGGACATTTCCGTATTTATATCTGATTACCTCATTATTTGGAATTGGGTATCTCAGTCAGTTAATTGCTTGGCTGGTGATCAAGTGGTCTTGGGTTTGACTTGTTTCCTGTTTTATCAGTTGAGACAGTAAAAACAAAAGGCCTCGTTTCACAAAACACATGGCACATAAAAGATCACTCTCTGCTTTGGGTAAGTCCAAATTTTCATACAGTGCATCAAGCAGCCATGGAAGTGAAATAATTTTGGTTTGACATAAGCAAAAATAAACAAAATGCACTCTCCTATGGAGAATATCTATACCTATATATAACAGGGAGATAACTCACATCCTTCGTATACATACAGGAGTACCTACAAGGCTGCTGAATGGTTCTATCATCACTTGGCTGGACAGGTGCCTATTATCATGATCACACAGAGCAAAGAGGTATCATTTGATTTACACACTAAGTCACTATACAGTAGTCTTTTAGTACAGCTGTGTAGGTTTTTACTATGTATATTCATTATCGTACCAGAAATTCTTGAACATGTATTGAGAACTTTTTGTTTGCTATTGTTACTGAATGCCATAACAGAAACCCTTCAGCTATACAAAGATGGCCAGTGTTTCTTAATCAAGGAAACTTTAGAGCTTGGTAAAAATTTTGACTATCAAAGGTACACTGGCACACTTTGCACTTGCTCCACTGAGGACTGAACCAGACTTGACATAGATGACAGGATACAATGAGGTCTAGAATAGGATGTTAACCTACTGAGCCACCACTTACTCCACTGAGGACCTAACCAGACTTGACATAGATGACAGGATACAATGAGGTCTAGAATAGGATATTAGCCTACTGAGCCACCACTTGCTCCACTGAGGACCTAACCAGACTTGACATAGACGACAGGCTACACCAAGTTCTAGAATAGGATATTAACTTACTGAGCCACCACTTGCTCCACTGAGGATTGAACCAGACTTGACATAGATGACATGCTTCACTGAGTTCTAGAATAGGATATTAACTTACTGAGTCACCACTTGCTCCACTGAGGATTGAACCAGACTTGACATAGATGACATGCTTCACTGAATTCTAGAATAGGATATTAACTTACTGAGTCACCACTTTTTTACACGCCCATCGAAAGACAGGATGTATTATGGTATGGTGACATCCGTCTGTCCGACTGCTATGGAACTTGATAGATTTAGTAAACATCAGCTGTTTTCCATGAAACTCATGCAGAATGCTTATATATTGTAGGATAAGCCACCTTTTAATTTTGAGCAAAATCCGTTTTCTTGTTACAGAGTTATGGGACTTGGATTTGATTTTACTATGAAAAGATACTATGGAAGGCAATAACTTAACGTCAGTTGTTTTTCATGAAACTCGTACGGAATACTTTTAAAAATAGTGATTGGGAAGCCGACTTTCAATTTTGAGCAAATTCTGTTTCGTCATTACAGAGTTATGAGACTTGGATTTTATTTTACTATGATAAGATGCTATGGAAAGCGATAACTTTAATAAACGTCAGCTGTTTTTTTATGAAACTCATGCAGAATGCTTAAATAAGATAATCGAAGTTATATAATATTATATAATATAAATAATAACAAATAATATAATATAATAATGTGGGGTTATATTTCACTGCTTTAATAGAATTCAATAATTACCCTCTTATTGGATTTCAGTATTTCATAGAGATATTACCAAAGAGACCCAAGCTTGTTGGTAATAAAACCATACATTCAGATTGATTCCATCTAAAGTAAACGATGGGCGTATTAGGCCATGCTAGGCGCTGCTCTTGTTTTATATGCCTATCATTAGATGTGACATATTATATTATGATGCTATCTGTCCTTCCAGTGTCATTTTATTCTAAAAGGTTTTCAATTGTTCTTTGAGATATTGAAGTTAAACTTGGTATTCATGTTTAGTAGGGTGTTCGTGTTCTGTATGGTGTTCATGTTCCGTATGGTGTTCTCGTTCAGTATGGTATTTGTGTTTAGTATGGTGTTCATGTTTAGTATGGTATTCATGCTTAGTATGTTCGTGTTTTGCATGAGGTCTTACATATTGTTATACCCTTTACTATTTTACCCTTAATAATCTATATTAAAAAAAAGTCCAATAAACAAATTGTTAAAAACAGCCGATCCAAACGAGCTGTTAAAATCGACTGTTGGACCAGACATGTGACAAACTGTTTACCAACGAGATCTAGAATGTCGTTATGGTAACAAGTTTTTTTTTAATTTAAGTTTATTTTAATGATTCCCTCAGTTAGACGCTGAATATTGGTAAATTTAATAATTTTCAGCAATGAAATTAATTCTTTAAAAATCAAGCCCCCCATTAGGGACCCCTCGACATATTCAAAATAGAGTTATCTTTCCTATTTGTTTATATAAAAGGTATAACTAAACAGTTGTTGTCTGCAGTTTCGGTCAACAGCTGATTCGTTGGACCCTTGGATGAACTGTTGACCGAGGTCCAACAAATCAGCTGTTGACCTCAACCCCAGTCAACAACTGTATACTAATTTTACTCTATTTTTGCAAATGAGCCTATTTCGTAGGAGTTATTGCCTTTTAATGAAAATCAGGATTCCAGAAGAATTTTGGTCATGCTTTGAGATATTGAAGTTTATTTGTGTGTACGTTTAGTAAATAAGGTCATAGAAAGTGTTATTGTTTTTACAATTACATGTAAGCTCATTTCATAAGAGTTACTATCTTTATGATGAAAACCAAAATTCCAAGAAGTTTAAATTGTGTTTTGAGATTGCAATGAAAGTTAGTGTATATTTATGTATGTGTGTATATTTGAATTAGTATCAGGTACTTCAATGAAATTGGATTTTTATATGCCCACATTAGATTGTGGGTTATTATGCTATACATTTATTATCTGTCCATGCACCTTGGTTTTAAACTGGGGTCTGGTCCCTGGAGTAGGAAAAATGGGCATGGTAAAACAAAAACTTGTCCAGGCTTCTTCTTCTTAACCAAGACAGATGCAGATGATTTGGTAGTGGCTTATGAAAGGGTCTGACTTGAAATGTACCCAGGTTTTTGAATTGGTCTGGCCCCTGGGGTAGGGAAAAATGGATTGTGTAAAAATTTCTTTTCTGTTCTTTTTTCCTTAGCCAAGACAGATGCAGATGATATGAAAGAGTTTGACTTAAAGCTGTGCACATGGATTTGGTCTCTGGGGTTGGGAATCAAGTCAACATATGGATGTATCATGCAGTCATATAGTGATGCCCTATTTTTTTTATAATTGACCCCATTTTGTTTATTACCCTCTGATGAAAATCAGTATTCCAGATTGTATGGTTTAATATATTTAAATTGAATTCAATTTCAGTTTGACTTTACCTCAATTGACCTTTAAATTTGTTCAATTGTTATTTCCCTTTAGTGAGAGGTTTTTTGTTTTATTGATGTTTTAGTTCTCTTCTTTTTTTGGTGTTTTTTTGTTTTTGTTTAAATATGAAATCTTTATTTACTAATATGTCACTGAAATCACGTAGCCACAAAGCAAAAGGAATGTTAAGAAAAGGGATTAACAATTATTGTTCTGTAAATGTTTTCATTGTTCTGTAAATGTTTTCATTTTCATTGTTCTGTAGATGTTTTCATTTTCATTGTCACTTAATATGGAAACAGATCTTCAAGAATCTTTCAACTTATAGGAAATACTCAAATAGCTCAAGTCACCACTTTTTATACCCGGTTGCATAAAGTGACTTCTAGCATTTTGGATGCTCATACTTTGAGTCCAGCAACCATTAAATCTCTACCATACTGGTATGTTTAAGGAGACTCTACCATACTGGTATGTTTAAGGAGACTCTACCATACTGGTATGTTTTCAGGCTATAGAGATGTATGGGAGTAACACACTGAATGTGTTTGTACTGTCAGTAGAGGACTACTTGCTTAAATTCTGGAGCCCCTTAAAACCGGACATCATGGAGCTATATCACTCCATCACAGCTTCTATGGAGTGTAAAGTTAAAGGTACAGAATTTTTTTGTGTGGTAAAATAGGAGGTAAAGATAACTGCCTTAATAGTATGATGCTACAAATTATGATAACGTGCTGCTGAGTCATGTAACTCTTACTCTGCTACATTGATTCATCATTCAACAGTGTCTATGCTGAATTGATGAGGCATTTTCTTATGAATTCGGCAAAATGTGCTGAAATAACTATATAATATTGACCAATTTTTCTATGAACTTGACATGTTCACTTAACATTATGGAAATTTCACAGTATTTTTACAGGATTTCACAAATCTTGCAGCAACATTGTTTATTCGGTAAATACAGAATTCTGTTAACTTTTGATGCTTGACAAATTAGATGAAGGATTTTTACTCTGATTTTAAGATCATTCTTGTGCAAAAATCACACAGTTGTCAATCAGACTCCAAGTAAACTTAAAGATGTATTAATTTGATCATGTATGCACAAATATGTCTACTCCACATGACAGCACATACAGTAATGTGCACACATACATGTATATGTGTGTGCCACACAGCAAGGGTTGATTAAATTGCTTTGTGTTCTGAATCAAAAGTTCTTACTGGTCAAATCTTAGGTCAAATTTGAATTTAAAATCAACTAATTTATTAAAAAAAAATTTAAACTTTTATTTATTTTACAACGATTAAGAAACAAGTTAACAACTTATATAAATTTAGTTAAAGATCAACAATATTCTACTAATAAAGCATATAACTTTTAAAAACATATTTTCCACAGAATTCGGGGTTTTTTTTACAGAGAGAGAATATAAAGGATATTTACCTGTAGAGTTAATGGATGAAGGATTAAAATCAGGTCGATACATAAAAGGTCATTTCAGTGTATCCAAGAACAATGCAGCAGAAGAAGCTTTTGTCAGACATAAAAGGTAATCCTTATGATAATAATTAAGTCAGTGTATTTGAAAACATATCATATGTATTGTCTGTGTTTAAATACCGGTATAGTAGTAATGATGCCACTTTGTCATCAATTTGAAAAAGGTATAGTTTTTGCACAGTTCTTGTACATCAACTTCAGCTTTTAAAAATGAATGGTGAATGTAATCTCTCCAAACATATTTACTTCATAGCATCAACATTTTCTTCCAATTTTTGACTGGATTACAAAGAAAGTCTGGTCTATAGATTGGTCATGTTCATCTGTCTGTCTGTCCGTCTGTCCGTCAGCATTTTGGTTAAAATTTCTGGTTGAAGCAAAATCTCGGCAACTAAAAGAAGTATAAACATAATACTTCTCACATCGGCTTCTTATTACCAGAACTTTCAAATTATGCCAAGACTTTTGACCTAATGACCTTGACCTAGGGCTTTGACTTACTTTTAAGAAATTTTAACTTTGACTATATCTTTGGAATTAAGTGGAATAGGGCTTGGATACTTAAAATATAGGTTCTCTATGACAAGTGCTTTTAGTTTATACCATGCCTTCTGACCTTGTGACCTTGACCTTGTTTCAAATTTGCTTTGCAGTCCCGCTTTACCGTCTTCAGCGGTTTCTTGTTTAAAGCATTTTTGCTATCCAGATCATACATTGTCATTGAATTTATTGTATAAAAGAAAGTGTTAGATTTCTTTAAAAAGATTTTATGTGTGTGTTTGTGTGTGTTTTAATGATTTTATTTTTCTTTTAAAACTTTCAACACTTGTAGGAAAATTCTTTCAATTTTCTTTTAATAATGTCTGACACCCGTAGAAAAGATAATTAAATCGTGCATGTAGAAATGATTGACAAGTTGTTTGAAATGTTTTATAGATGGCAAGGTGTTTGAAATATTTTGTAGAAGTGACATGAGAGATGAGAGTAAATCAGACATTTTGATACATGGTATGTCCCATCGTAACAGAGCTGTTCATGGGGATATGGTGGTAGTAGAACTTCTGCCTCGATCAGAATGGAGAGGAAAATCAATGGTTATCAGAGAAAGTGATGAAGGTACATATATGGACATATTCCTGTATATTTTTTCATTAATCTTATCGTATTGTAATGATTTTCATATGCAATTTTTTATTTAGAACTCAGATTTACATGCAGTTTTAACCAATCTGTATGCTTACTGGTATATGACATTTTTACAAATTATGGTAGCATCTGTCTGTCTATTTAATATTCAACCAGTACCATGAGCAATCCTACAGCTGTTATGATTCTTTAACAAATCTATATCGAATGGGAAAATGGGCGTATGTCTGAAATGGTTTAAATTCACAAAACTGGTAACTCAGAGACCGTAGGATTAAATTCTAAATTCTCTGATCCTTTGTGTATGGTTACTTATCTGTAAAGCTTTACATAATACACAATGATTACTTATCTGTAAAGCTTTACATAATACACAATCTTAAGCCAGAGTTCAAAAATAATTTATAGCACAATTGTGTATTACAATATGATCATACATTCTGCCCACAATTGAAATTGACTTAACTTGAAATCTTACTTTATTATCTGTATGCTTACTTTATTATCTGTATGCTTACATTATTATCTATATGCTTATATTATTATCTATATGCTTACATTATTATCTGTATGTATATGGGTGTATTCTCTGTAGGTGGTGAGGCAGGAAGCAACCAATCAGAGGTGGAGGAATCATCAAATGTCATGCCCACTGGAAGAGTGGTGGGTATCGTACAGAGGAACTGGAGGGAATATGTAGCAAGCTTTGCCAAAGATGAGGTTAGAAATCACTTACTTTGTATAGCATATAAAATAGCCAACTTTGTTCATACTGTGATCACATGTTTTGTAGACTGAAAATTAAAGACTGTTAAAACAATATTGGATTTAAAGGGACATGGTCCGAGACTGGAAAATTATAGCATGAAAAGGATAAATTATGACAATATCTTATTTTTTCCGTATTGCATAAATTATACACCTTGTGTTAATTACAAAATTCAAAAGTAAAATCCCTCAATGATTTCATAGAACAAAGGTAATTGAGTCGAAGTAAATTCGGTTGATTTCAATTCTCCAAAAAGGCGATGCTCCAACTATAATCATGCGCGTGCTCGGATATTCAATGTAGAAAACAACAATAATGTTTCATATGCAGGAATACAAGCACATAAAAGGAAAATGTGCGGTAGAAAAAAACTATACTCAGACTTCGAAGCCAAAAAAAGAAAAGGGGAACACATGTTAGAATCGGGTAAAGATAAATTTTCATTGTCACGTGATTACCTCTGACCGTCCTCATCAATATTCAAAGAGTTGGCCTGGTTATATTGCAAACTTAAAATGGGTATATCTCTTTAACGACATCAAATTTGGTAATGATACTTTTTACGCATCTGAGATAATATACTAACAATCGATTGTCGTTTAAGAAATCCGTTTACATTTTTTTATACTTTTCCCGACTTCAATCGACCATGCTCCTTTAAGATGTAAAAGTGTATACAGTAATGTACCTTGGGTGGTAAAATTTGGTTTTGATGATTTAGAATTGAAAAAAGCTGCTGTCTAAAAAAATAAAAATCACCAGTCACATTATACACAGTACATGTATTATGAATTTTCATACCAAGGTCTGCATTTTGGTAGTGCTTAGAATGGATATTCAGATTTGTTAGTCATTGACATTCAGCACTCTTAGCATTTTGGATAATATAGCAAATTTTGCTCAGGACAAAGTTTGTATTTATATGGTGTTTATGTTATACATGTAAACAGGATGATCTTCTACATGTATGAAAAAAAATTATGTTTGGTTTCTCTCATTGTCAGCTTTATGTGTTTTCAGGAAGCTAACCAGAAAGGTGGAAGAGTTCTTGTGATCCCATGGGATTTCCGTATTCCCAAGATTAGAATTAGTACGAGACAGGTGGATAAGTTACGTGATCACAGAATTGTTGTGCGTATCGATTCCTGGGACGTGGATTCACAGTATCCCAATGGTCACTTTGTTAAAAGTCTCGGCAAGATGGGAGACCTGGAGACAGAGATCGCTGCCATACTGATGGAGAATACAATCAAGGTGTCAGGCTTCTCAGAAGCACAGGTGGGTCTTATCAGGATGTAACAATATGACTACAGTATTCCAAAGATTATTATAAAAGTGCATTTGCAATATTGGGATCAATTGTATTCTTTATTTACAGATAGCAGTGATTGAATCAATTTCATATGTTACATGATATTGATAGAGAATTATATACAAACAAACCATCATAACAATCCCAGAGTGTTGTATATGCAAAAGTAGTCTATATTAAAGAACATCACATCATTGTGGCCTCTTATCTAATAAGAAGAAAACAACAAATAAGCACTCAGACTTCACAAATGTTTTTTTTTTCTCTTGGCTTTAATCAAAATATTCCAGAAAGAATTCATTTTATAATAATGCATCAGTACTCATTTTCAGTACTTTATGATTATTTTAAAGAAACTTTTACATTAAACATTAACCAGTGATTTGATTTATCCTTAATATGTAGTTAAAGGAACTGCCAACTGACACCCCAGAATGTCCATGGAAGATGGAGGATGATGAAATAAGCAAACGAAGAGATTTACGAGACTCCCATCTCATTTTCAGCATCGACCCTAAAGGTTGTGAGGATGTGGATGACACCTTGTCTGTAAGGTAACGAGGCTTGTACTAGATTAAGGTTCTTAGTAAAGACCTTATTCTTCATTTCATAGTTGCAGCTTACTGGAACAGAAATAAAAACCTTTCATTATGATAATTTGAATGAATAGCAAATGTTTTTGTGTTGTCCAAATTAACCACACTCATTAAGATTTTGTGACTTGTATGATTTGAAGAGACCCCAATTTATGATGTTAAAAGTATTAAATGTAACATATATTTAAAATTCTTAAGCTGTCTGTAAAGCATAGTTATACATACCAAACACTTTACCATCTGCCTTACTGTCTATCTGCCTTTCTGTTACACCTCTATTTTAACTCCTTAACAAGGAATGTGTGTAAGATTCTAGTTTTAATTGAAAACACTAAAATAGGTGATATTCACTATTCATTTGTTTCTTTAAGAATAGCATCACTTTATACATAATTTTTCATATTTAGACATTTGCCTAATGGTCATACAGAATTAGGTGTTCATATTGCTGATGTGACCCACTTTGTCCGACCTGGAATGCTGACAGATATTGAGGCCAAGCAGAGAGCCACTACAGTGTATTTAGCTGATAGGAGATACGATATGCTGCCTGCTGTACTCAGTGCTAATCTGTGCTCCCTTATAAGTGGAGTAGACAGGTATGAACAATAGGATATAACTCATAACTTAGTTTATTTGCTTGTTTGATTCTTGTTTTGTCATACCAAACTTACTCCACTGATTTTGTGATGGGATCTGCTTGATACTTTTCACAGATATTTAAATCTATGCAGCAGAGCCAACCAAAGCACCACAATAAATGAATGACAGTAGTTGTAAAGCCTGTATAATTGATTATTAAAGGTATGCAGTCAGTGTGATTTGGGAGCTTGATGAGAGCTATGAGGTTAAAGATGTCTGGTATGGTAAAACTATCATCAGGTCTAGCTACAAACTCTTCTATGAAGTAAGTTTTTTCTTGAAATTTAACAGAGATTATGACTTTCTGTGTTCTTTATTGAGTCTTTTACATGTCATGATCACCTGTCTGTTTGTTTTAATACAGTTTTAATCGACCTTTCCATTTATGCGTGAAAAATTGTTAAATCAGATGACGTCATTGTACTTTACACCTCCATCATACCTCAAACAAACATTGAAAATGTATTGTGACGTCATGAAATTCAGTAAGTATTCCACGAAAGTGATGGGTCAATTATCATTGTAGACAATGCAGTTATTCCTTAGAACATTGCACTGTAGTGTAACATAGTGAATGATATTGATCTACAGAATAATTGTCACCAACTCTCTACGAAAAACATAATGAAAGGTATGACACTAATCATTTTTGGACATTTTAGATGGCCCAGGCAATACATGATGGGATTTCTACTGCTGATATTGTAGATGAAATTCCTGAACTGCAGAGTTGTACACTTGATCAACTGGATAAAAAGTGAGTCACTAGTGGTATATATTAATCATTTTAATATCTATACATCATGAATTATCTTTAAGAAGTTTTATTCTCATTATTTACAGATATCAAAGGATTGGTTTAATTGTATCGTTCAAATTGCTTTGCATTAAAGGGAATTGATGTACATGTTTGTACATTGAACTTTCATTTACTCGAACACAGATAACTTGAAATTCCCATTAACTCAAACCAATTTTACAGTCCTAATTCCAAATTCTTGATATAAATATGCATCCCTAGCTTGAACTCTGCTTAATTTGAACTGTTTAACATAGTTCCTTGGAGTTTCGAGTTATTGAGAGATGACTTTATTTAAATTTGACACAGTGTGAACTAACATACATTATATGCAAGGTAGAATTGTTTTATGTGTCCATATTTATTTGGTATCTCATTATGGAGACCTATTGAATGTTTTTCACATAACTTTTTACTTCTTTTTGTTCTTGAAATGTAAATTTCATAGTAGGTATCATGCTGCTAGCTTGGAATATGATTTTATTCATGTAAATTATTATTTGTTTAGACATTACAATTAATAAATGCGTGGAAAAGTGACATATTTTTCAGAAATAAAATTTGCAAGAATATATCATATTTACGCATGCAGTTATTATAGATTTTAAGTACAGCTGGATATATTATATACACCAAGTCTTAAAAGTTGACATTAAAATCACTTTTTTACTGAGACAGAGTGATTGAGCTGAGGACAGCAATCTGTGCATTGATGGATATATCGCGGCACCTGAAGGCCCACCGTATGAGAGGTGGGGCTTTAGAGCTTGAGAGTGTAGAGGTCCAGGTCCAGCTCTCAGAGACCAAGAGTATTCAAGATCTTACACCAAAAGATGTAAGCACACAAAACCACCTTAATTAGTATCATTTTTATAAAATAAAAAATTTGTTATGGTTTGCGAGGCAGTATTTAATTGTACTGTTCATTGTGATTTCTGTAAAAATACTACATTGTATGTGAACAGAAATCAATTTTAAAATAAATTTTGTTTAACTTTTTACGTTGTTTTACATTTGAAAGTGATTATGAATGGGGTGTGGAGTTTAAATATTGTATTCTGTTATGGTAATGTATTTCATCCATTTGCAATTGAAAAAGAAATTTTACTTCTTATATTTTCAGCATCTAGAAGTACATGAGACCATTGCTGAGTGCATGATTTTTGCCAATCACTGGGTAGCAAAAAAAATTGCTCAAACTTTTCCTAACCAGGCTCTAGTAGGTGTTTCAGTCGGTGTAGATTCATGAAAGTAAATACATGTACATGTATTTGATTAATTTACCAGTATGCAGTTAATTGATCACCATCATGTTAAATGTTCTTAACATAAAGAAGTATATGTGTGTTTTGCTATGACCTTTTAAAGATTAGATCTGGATTTTTATGCCTCCGGATCAATAGAACGGGGGCATATTGTTTTTGTCCTCTCTGTTTGTCCATCTGTTGTCAACATTAACCTTGGCTATAACTTTAGAACCGTGATGGGTAGAGACTTCATATTTGACATACATACTCAACTAATGATGACCTTTTGACCTTGACCATGACCTTCATGCTAAAAATAACTATTTGAGACTTTTGTGCGACTGGGGGCATTAGTGTTTCACCAACACAGCTTGTTTTTATGTTGTAGTTACGTCATCATCCCTTGCCAAGGGAAGAACAGTTTGATAGCTTACGTAACTGTGCTGCGACAAGAGGGTACACCATCAACACATCTTCTAATAAGGAACTTGCTGAATCACTGGATAAATGTGTTGACCTCAAAGATCCTGAAATCAATAAGGTTATAAACATTTAGAGCTGACACTCATCCTCAGATTATTTTGTGTGACCCCAGAAATTGATGTTCTTCATAAGTTTATCTCTTGAAAATTCATTAGATATCTCTTTACTCATTCTAGTATCGCTAATCAGTCTGAAATATTATAGATTTATTCATGTTGTAATTAGAGTAGACTATAAGAGAGAGAATATGTACTGTTTTATTCCATTTTTTTAATGAAAGTGTTCTTCTGAGAATTTTATCTGAGAGGTGTGTCCATTCATAGAAGTCAAATGTAACCCACTTTTAATCACTATGCAATATGGTGGCTTGTATATTATATTTAATACAAAGAGTAAAAGCAATGAGTAAAAACATACATGGAAGAAGAAATAGTTCCTGAAAATAGCTTCGTTATTTTAAATAAATGATTTTGTTGTAGTTACTTCGCACACTGGCTACCCAGGCAATGTCCAATGCAGCCTATTTTTCTACAGGGACATTGTCTAGAGATCAATTTTTTCATTATGGATTGGCATTGGACTATTACACTCATTTTACATCTCCTATACGCAGATATGCAGATGTCCTTGTAAGTTATATCTCATTCCTAAAATGTTTAAGATGTTTAATAATATTTATAAATCTCTCTATATATTGATAACTCATTTAGATATTAATTTAAAATATGACTATGGTATTCATTTTTATTTTTGCATGTGCACTCATTTAACCATAGGTATGAAAACCATGCCAATCATACTTACACTTAATATATCGCGTGTACAAATCTTTTTGGTCTGATGACATTCGCTTCAGAGGTGCATAACCAGGTTGTTGTTACAACATGGATATGAGTTTTCAAATGATAGCATCTGTTGGTGAATCTATCTTCATTCATGCCAAGTTGTTGATTGGGTATACCTGGCATACTGATGTATGATGCCTTTATACAAGATGCTTTTGACCAGAGACATTCATACTACATGTACTGTAGTTTGAAGAGCTGTGCTTCAAACTATACAGCAGTTTGACCTAGGACCAACTTAGGGAAATATATTTCTATTTTAATTCCTTCGTCCTGTACTCCACATCAACCTATGCCAGCTATGGTTACAAAATTGTGTTATGTACATGTATTGTTTTCTTATGACTGTCATAGGGAATCCTGAGTAATATTAGTAATTATGGATATTGTATAGGTACACAGACAGCTGATGGAAGCTGTTACCTCACAAAACAAATCTTCCATTCCTGGAAACAAGGAACTAGATGAAATATCTGAAAATTTAAATCACCAACATCGGGTGAGTCAGACAGAAAATCAATACTTCCATTGTAATTTGGATATGTTAAACAATGTATCAAATAGAAAGATTTGGTGGATATCTTTTTGATTTGTAAACATAGATTTGGGAATGTATTGGAATCACCCTGTCTGTCTGGGTGTTAAAATATGGTGTCCAGACTATAAACGATATCTCTTACACCTGTGGCTGAAAAACTTCACACACAGATTCCCCGTCGGTCAAGGATGTGCCTTAGGGATATGGAGTTCAAAAGATCATAGGTCATTGCCGCAGAGCATGGATAATTGATTTTGCTTTCTGTACTATAACTGATTCCCTTTACACCAATGTTCAGGAAACAACACGTAGACTCCCTTTCAGTTAAGGATGTGCTCTATTTATTTGGAGCTCAGAGGTCAGGGAAGCCGGTGTGGCCTAGTGGATAAGGTGCTCGGCTCGTGATCGAGAGGTCCCGGGTTCGACTCCCGTCCTGGGCACACCGGTGTTCTGTCTTTCGGATGAGACAGTAAAAACCGAGGTCCCGTGTCACGGTAGGCGTGGCACGTAAAAGATCCCTCACTGCTTCGTGTGGGTCCGTTGCAAAGGTCCAAATTTCTATGCAAAGCATCAGGCAGATGCTGTCACCATATACGTGAAATAATCGTGGAGTGACATAAAACAATAATCAATCAATCAATCAGAGGTCAGGGTCACAGGGCATAGATATTTGAATAATGAATTCTGGACCATATTTTAATTCTCTTTACACCCGTCATCGCATTACATCATACAGATTCTCTTAACCCTACGGCCTTGAAAATTAACATACATAATATCTATTGATAAGGTTAAGGTTTTTATATTTATGGTCCCCGAAAAACTTTCGGGGGGGGGGGGGAGCATATAGTCGCTGTCATGGTCTGTCCGTCTTTCCGTCCGAGCGCATATCTCCTATACCTTCACCAAAATAGTTTTTAGGTTAAGGGCTTTTGGACAAAGGTAACTCAAGGTCATCTCTGAAAGGTCAAGGTCACCTTTTAACTATGACTTAAAATACCATGCAGTACTTAATCTCTTACACCTTTCATCATAATTTGATCATATTTCACTAAAAATGTTATTTAGCTTATTTAGCTTTTGGACAAAGTTCACTCAAAGTCATTTCTGAAAGGTCAAGGTCACCTTTTAATTATGACTTAAAATACCACGAAGTACTTATATCTCTTACACCTTTCATCATAATTTGATCATACTACACCAAAAATGTTATTTAGGTTAAGACCTTTTGGACAAAGATCTCGGGTATTTCTGAAAGGTCATGTTCACAATAAAAAGTTTTATTTCATAACTAATCAAGGTCATTTTAGTTTAAGATACTGTGATCACTTGTTGTTCTACAGTTGACTCAGCTGGATATCCATATGATACATCGTGATGTGAAAGCGTCATCAATTAATAAAATGATTTTTTGTATATTGAGTCATTCATTTCCTTCATTTTTGCTGCTTCTTGGAGCATCCATCAGTTTTACTGATTTTTATACGCCTGTCTAAATACGGGGGCGTATTATGTTGTGGCGTTCTCCGTCCAACATCTGGGATAAGCTTGTCCGGGCTATTACTTCTTGCCCTGTGCATGGATTTCAATAATATTTCACTTAATTGTTGCTTAGGATCCAAGAGTGTATCATGACCTTGAGCCAAGGTCATAGCTCAAAGATCAAGGTCACAACATGCAAAGTGAATAAAACTTTGTCCGTACCATAATTTCTTCCCCTGTGCATGGATTTCAGTAATATTTCACAGAATTATTACCTAGGATCCAAGGGTGTGTCATGACCTTGACCCAAGGTCATAGGTCAAAGGTCAAAGTCACACCATGCAAAGTGAGTAAATCCTTGACGGGGCCATAATTTCTTCCCCTCTGCATGGATTTCAATAATATTTCACAGAATCATAACTTATGACCAAAGGGTGTGTCATGTCAAAGGTCAAGGTCACAACATGCAAAGTGAATAAAACTTTGTCCGCGCCATAATTTCTTCCCCTGTGCATGGATTTCAGTAATATTTCACAGAATTATTACCTAGGACCCAAAGGTGTGTCATGACCTTGACCCAAGGTCATAGGTCAAAGGTCAAGGTCACAACATGCAAAGTGAGTAAAACTTTTTCGGGGCCATAGCTTCTACCCCTTTTAATGCATTTGGCCATAATTTCTTCCCCTCTGCATGGATTTCAATAATATTTCACAGAATCATAACTTATGACCAAAGGGTGTGTCATGACCTTGACCCAAGGTCATATGTCAAAGGTCAAGGTCACAACATGCAAAGTGAATAAAACTTTGTCCACGCCATAATTTTTTTCCCCTGTGCATGGATTTCAGTAATATTTCACAGAATTATTACCTAGGACCCAAAGGTGTGTCATGACCTTGACCCAAGGTCATAGGTCAAAGGTCAAGGTCACAGCATGCAAAGTGAGTAAAACTTTGTCGGGGCCATAGCTTCTACCCCTTTTAATGCGTTTCAATAATATTTCACAGAATTGTTACTTAGGACCTAAGGGTGTATCCTGGCTTTGACCCAAGGTCACAGGTCAAGGTCACAACATGCAAAGTGAGTAAATCCTTGTTCAGGCCACACTTCTTCTCCTTTGCATGGATTTCAATAATATTTCACAGAATTGTTACTTAGGACCCAAGGGTATGTCATGATCCTGACCCTAGGTCAAAGGTCAAGGTCACAACATGCAAAGTGAGTAAAACCTTGTCCAGGCAATAACTTCTTCCCCTGTGTATGGATTTCAATAATATTTCACAGAATTGTTACTTAGGATCCAAGGATGTGTCATGACCTTGACCCAAGGTCATAAGTCAAAGGTCAAGGTCACAGCATGCAAAGTGAGTAAAACCTTTTTCAGGCTATAACTTCTTCCCCTGTGCAAGGATTTCAATAATATTTCACAGAATTGTTACTTAGGATTGAAAGGTGTGTCATGCCCTTGACCCAAGGTCATATGTAAAAAGTCAAGGTCACAACATGCAAAGTGAATAAAACCTTGTTCGGGCCATAACTTCTTCCCCAGTGCATAGATATCAATAATATTTCACAGAATTGTTACTTAGGACCCATGGGTGTGTCATGACCTTGACCCAAGGTCATAGGTCAAAGGTTAAGGTCACATCATGCAAAGTGAATAAAACTTTGTTACTATGATAAGATGCTATGGAGATGCTATGTAACGCGATAACTCAAGTAAACCTCTGTTGTTTTTTTATGAAACTTATACAGAATGCTTTAATAGTGCAGGGGAAGCCACTTTTCAGTTTTGAGCAAATTCCATTTTGTTGTTACAGAGTTATGGGACTTGGATCCCTCTTTTGGATTTCAATATTTCATAAAAGTATTACCAAAGAGACCCATGTTTGGGGGTAATAAAACCATACGTTCACATTCATCCGTCCAAAGTAAGCGACGGGCGTGTTATGCCATGCAAGACGTTGCTCTTGTTTGTATATGAATTGAGTCATCAATTCCCTGCATCATTACTGCTGTTCGGGGAGCATCCATCAGTTTTACTGATACTCTTGTTTGTATAGCTTTTGTTATGATGTATCTTGAATTGATACAAGAGTGTGCCATTACCTTCTTCCAAAGTCACTTTAAGCACCATGAACAAATTTGTTGCTATTCAGATTTACTGCAGAGAGAGTATTTGTCCCATTAGGGCAGTTCTAGTTGACATGGATGTTCTCTTTCAAATGAAATCCACTTGAAAGTGAACGTAAACTGAGGTATCACACTTCACACAAACATGTCTTGTTACATGTCATTTCTTTATTTATATATTACCTTTTCCTACATGATTTCTGAAAACAGTAAGATAACATCAAACAAATTAATGATTTAGAAGGTAGAATTTCCTTGCCTTACAGTCCTCCCAGAATGCCCAGAGAGAATCCCAGGCTTTGTTTCAGTGTCTCTACTTCAAACAGAAGGATACAGATAATGAATGTTTCATAGCAGATGCCATCATATTCCAGCTCAGGGCTAATGGAGTATTTGTTTATGTCCCCAGGTATTCTAAATGTTTGATTGATAGAGAAGTAGCAACATGTATTACCTGGTAAATATAGTCAGGATAAATATTGTCAACAATCATCTGCATGTGATTCACTGTGTGTGTTTCTTCAGAAAAGTTAAAGTTCTCAAGAGAAGAGTAATTAATATTAAGAAATATTATTCTTAGAAGTTCTTTACAGAAAACCAAAAGTGTGGGTAGTGAACAAAACTTCAGTGTTGTTTACCCTATCAATGGAACATCAGAAACCCTATTTTTCAAAATGGAAAACATAGTAATTAGACTTGAAACAAACCACTTCCTTCAAATAAATAGCAGTTTTATATAAAATTACTGTTACTGGATGTTTTATGTTGTACCCATATTGTAATCAAGATCATTAAAAAGATTACACTAACAATATTATAGATGTTAAATCTTTCAACCCTTAAAATTTGAAAAATTGATTGCTTTGTGTGAATGCTTCATACTTTAACTAAAACTTACATTTACGATAGTATGTCAAGAAAGGATAAGTTTGTAATTTTATGCTTAACCTTTTATCATTTATGATTTGATTTTTGTATAAAGTTATCCATCTCTCACTATTAGGCAATCTTTATTTTGTAACATTTTATATATTTTAAGGAACGTTTTTGAATGAATTACACTTTCACCATCCATTTGAATGAATAAATCATACTATTTTGTGACTTGTTATTGTGTAAATTAGGTATGGATTGAGAGGACCAGTATATCTTCGCAGTAAAGATGGACAAGTGTTACATCTGGCAGAATCAGGAGGAACTGAATGGACTGGAGGAACAATAACAAAAACAGACCAGTCCATCACTGTTACCAGCATATACAGTACACAAACCTATAACCTTCTGGACCACATCACGGTGAGCTTATCAATGGACCTATAAAGGTTAATTGCAGACTACTTTGGCATTTTGTTGTCCCCATTTTCATCCGACTATCCGTCTGTCACAAAAACTTTGACCTTGGTCATAACTTTTTAACTGTAAGATGTAGGGCCTTCATATTTGGCATGTGTGTCACTAATTGCAATACCTTTGTGTTGGTACCAAAATTTTTTATCATGTGACCTTGACCGAGACCTTTGACCTACTTCATTGCAACTTTTTAACTGTAAGACATGGGGCGGGTGGAACACCATCGGAAATATAGAGGAAAATTCTCAATCATGTTAGAAATAATATCATCAAACTTTACAAGGTTCTGCTGCAGATACATGTAGACATGCACAACCATGACAATGTCACAGATCACTGCACCCTTACTGATAGAACCCCGAAAGAAAGGGACCACAATTCTCTGAATTTGCTTGTTTATGAAGATTTGTAGAATGTAGATATCTTATATATGTGTTCTTTGAGACTGTTTATGTAATAATATGATGAAGTTTTCATCTTAGTCTTATAGTGATAAACTACAATGAGAATATTTTGCATCTAATAGTATAGCATCTAATAGTATAGCAATATTTGTGATTTTAGTGATCAAAATAGAGTAAATAAGCAAAAAAGTAAATAAAATCAAATTGTACTTTTCTACATCATAGATCAAAATAAACATCCAGGACTCTTGGGCACATGCTTCCTCAGTCAAACTAGATCTCCTTGACAACAAACCATTACTCAGTGACGCAGAAGAAATAGGATTAAAGCAACAGAAAGCTGCTATAATCAAGGTAACGTGGTAAATTGCAAATTCAAAGCTCATTTGAAGACTTTCTTGTTCAAGTTTTGACTTGCTATAAAGCATCCTGACTTCTTGAATATACCAAGCCCATCCTCAAAACATGCTGTGGCTTATACCATGACAATCTGACAATTACCATGACCATCTGATAAAGATGAATGAATTCAGATGATTCTCATCTATTCAGACACCAATAACTCCAACTTTAATTTTATTTTAGTTAAACTGATATTTGATATCATAATCCTTGGTGTACTGAAATGTATCAAACATTCAAGTTAAACTTGTAATTCCCATACGAGTGTTTACAATATTTATATGTTTGCCAGAAATTTCATCAACTTAACACTTATCATTTTGAACTTGTGTAAACAGTCTGTCCTTTGATTACTTTTTATTGCTTGATTATTGCAGGAAGTTTCTGATATAGCAGAGGAGAATAAATTTCAAAGTGAAAACATAGATCTTGGGATAAACTTTAATGTCTTGAAAGAAAAATATGGACAGACGCCAGTTGACAGCAGTTTATACACATTGTTCCAATCATTTAAAACCATGGCAAAGTTACCTGGCAGTAAAAGTTGATGATGACAATGGTCTGTGCTGGTAGTCTTCCATCCAATTCTTAGAGAGCAAAAGAAATCAACTATGTAATTTTGATTCATTTTAAAATTAAATACAATTTTTTCAAACTGTATTTGTGATAATTATCAAAATGAATATTTCACTGAAGAATTAAGAGATTTATCGAACTTTACTTTCTAATCATTTTAAGCAACCATTTTGTGTAGTTGTAAAGCATACATTTTGTTTCTGTGAGATCAGTGTCTGAGAGATTGGTAACCGTATGCCCCCTAATCAGGAAAGAGACGTGAGAACATTGTAAATGGATACCCAAATCAGTAACCTCCAACTTCTCTAAAACTAAAAATATTTATTCTAGTTCTATGCCAATTCAGAAAATTTTTAGTTTTAATTGAGGGATCACCTGATCCAACGATGCCCATTATGTAGTTTCTTTGTAACGTTACAATTAAAGGCATGCTTGACGAGCCATTTATCTATGTCATAATGAAAAAGTGTGCCAAAAGGTGCGATGTCTGGCATTTTACAATCAGACAGTTGTAAAAGCACTACCAGCAGTAGTTCAGATTTTGACATTTTGCTTATCACTCGTTAGATTGATGCTCATTCAAGCCATCACATCTTCAGGAATTAATAATTCCTGTTATTTTTTCATACCATAAATAATTCACTTCAATGGTGAAAGCACTTACTAGATGCTTTACACATATGTTAGCCAATGCAACAGACCCAGTCAAATCAGCGAGTTGTCCTATACTAGCTAACGTCTTCCATCACACAAGTCAAATGACAAATCTTTTATAATTTCTAGAACCAAAGACATTCCTACAGTGGAGTGTGAATGGGCTCATTAAATTCCAACATGATGCTTTTCCACAACCAGTCACCAAGGCACTTTTAATAAAGCTACAGTGGTGATCAGCATATCACCCTCCATTAGTTAAGGAATATATTTACCAGTTTTATTTGCCATTATTCTTCACATCAAGATTTTTTTTTACCCTCAGCATCAAAATTCTTGGGGTACACCAGAATCAGATTGTCTGTCAGCCAGCAGATACAATTTCCACACATCCTTTCAGAAAATAGACTGACACTATGTATGCATCTTTATTTCCAACAATTACAGACCAAATTTAAATTTTGCAGTGGCCGACCTACTTTACTAGAGTTATGGTACTTTGTCTTCAGATGCTGCTGGCAGGAGGTATTAGCCCTGATTTGCAGGCAATTCGAGATTTTATCTATGCAGCAGACTCATCTGAAGCAGTGAAGGATCTTTACATGACAATGTCTATCACAATATATGACCTCCAATTTTACTGTCTCCCCCAAAATACAGGACTCTGATGAGGTCCTGGTGAGGCCTGAATTGGGATATCTTGGTCAGGAGATACCCATACTACCCAGATGAGCATTGCCAACTGTGTTAATATCACAACAGCAAAACAAGTCAATTACCCAATTTATTCAAAAGAAAGTTTTTAACTTAAATCCCACTACACTTTAACAAGTATAACAACTGCATTTATATACTGCACAGCAGAAAGTTCACATTAAATGTAGAAAAGAGAAATTTGAGAACATCCTCCATTTTTCATTTTGAGATAAATCACCTTTTACCATTTCAAGGTTCAGTTAACAATTTACAAGAGATGTAACGCATGTTTTTCTATTGTTCTAAATGGTGCTGGTACAAAACTGAAAAACAGCTTTTCATTTCTATATATGAAGAGTTTAACAATACTTTTGTACATGATTATTAAAAACCATATAATACTCCAAAGTACATTGTAACTACTGTACCATGTTTGATTATACCAATACATTCTATATGTAAAATAATCCGATGTACAAAAACGGAAAATTGAAAACAAGAATTGAAGTCTTAGTTGATAGGTTTTTCTTTTCTAAATTCATGTCTCTTCACATATTCATCCTTAATAACAAAGGTATGATAATGATCATTTCAAATCCCTCTGAAAATCTCATAGCTTAAATTAGTTGAGACAGCAAGGCTTATTCAAAATACTATACAATTTAAAATAGACAAGCTATATCCTTTGAATCAAATTCCAAAATCTACCTCATATGTGATTAATCTTCATTCACATTGTGTCATTACACAGGATCAACAATGAATAATTACATCTTGAACTATAACACGGATTGGAAAAAATAAAAATATACACCTATCTATGACATCATACTCTATAGCAAAATATGGGACAAGAAGCTCTATGATCACTAACACCACAAATACGATATAAATATATTACAATAGATGTGTGACCCTCAGCTACACATTGATTCTGTTAATAGCCCGTGTTTACCGTACATGGTAGAACTTGTGAGTGTTTTCGCCTAAAACACAATATTGTTCTCGATACAATGTAGTACAAATAAGGCAATGTTATTTACTTCTATTGCCAAGGATGATAGGCTTTGGTTTAAATATACCATAAAAGGTGTGTAACTTTCATATTACAGGATATTAATCAAGTTAATTTTTCAAATGAATGATTTTGAAGTTGAACAAATTGATAGCATGAAGAGAGGTTTAATTACTGATAAATCCACATTCAGTACCCTCGTGTATCGTAATATCAAACCACTGATTTATATAATGTGTATCATTTTGTTTCAATCATCCTTAGCAAAGAGTAAATGTCATCTAAAATTTTCCGTAACAAGGAGTTAAAATGATGTCGTCCTTCATCCCTGACAAAAAGTACAAGATATTTCATTTCACCCCGGAAAAGTAGTACATGTATACATACTGCTATCTCAAACTATCTTTAATAAGGAGTACATGTATATATATATACAGTGTTGTTTCATCATCCTTAACAAGGGACAGTACTGTCTCATCATTCTGAACAAAGGGAACAATGATATATATACTACTGTCTACAACCATCATTGACAAGTAGTTTTTGTATTTACACATTGTTGCCCAAGAACATAAGATGTATATGGTGTTGTTTCAAATATTTTTTGATTACATATGTATACGTGTTGTCTTCAATCGATATTCACAAGATGTATACATACTGTGTTGTCTTACATTATCCTTGATAAAACATATATATATGTTATGTTGTCTTATAAACCTCCCTGATAAGGAGTAGGACTTGTTACTTTACATCTATTTTTGTGTCATCTTACATCCTCCTTGACAAGTATACTCATTGTCTTGTCTTTCATCCTTCTTGAAAAAGGAGTATACATACTATGTTGTCTTACACCCTCATTGACAAGAAGTGTATTTACGGTGTTGATTTACATAGAAAATATATATACATGTATATGTATACATAAATACTGTATATATATATATATATACATATTTATATATACATGTACCATATATACTCGCCTTTAAGTCAGATTTTTGGGAGAAAAATATCGTAGTCGAAATGCACAACTGACTTATAGGCGCGATACTACTCGAGAAGAATAAATGAGACCTTGATCTGAAGTCAAGCCTTGCCTTTGATGAACAGACAATGCAGACATTATGCACCATAGATAGTCGCTAAGTACGTTTAAAGATGACTTTATGACAGTAAAATGTATATTGCATGGCCAACAGTTTTGATACATAAAGCTGTCATATATCTGTGCTTTGTTGTTTATTTAATCCAGTTCAATACAATTTACAAACTGATTACTTGTGTAGAAGTGAAACGTTAACAAGCCGTAACAAAAGGCAAACAGAACCTTATATAGAGAAAGTTTAATGACCCATAACGAGATAGCCATTGATTAGATAACATAACAGCGTCCACTGGTGCCAAGGATGAGGACAGCGACATCCATGATGACATTCCTTTTTCGGAACTACAAATCAAACTGCTGTTCGATGATAATAATGATAATGGCAGCGACAAAGAGTTTGAATGCATGGGTCTGGATTATGCCAGTTCAAAGGAAATGGCCATTTTCTAGGCCAAAAACTTCCTTTTTAACGTCTTCTATATTTTTAGAAAAGAAGCTATACGTAACTGAAAGCAGTTTAAATGCCCTACTATTGAATATGTCATTTAAATTCCCCTGTATTGTTAATTACACACGAGTGATACCGCACGATCATTAGAGCGGAAAGGCTTCCAAGCCATTCATTGAAAAGATGCCATAAGCAAATACAAGCCATTTGTACATTGAAAATTTAGAATCGACTTATAGGCGAGTCAATAACAAATTCCAAAACTTCAAGCCCTAAAAGTACCAACCGACCTATAGGCGGAGTGACTTATAGGCATGTATATATGGTATATATATTTATATATATATACTGGGTTTTCTTACATCATCCTTAGAAAGGAGTACAAAGCTCCTTCATTACACATATACATACGAAATGTACCTGAATGAACAAATATTTATCAAATTTCCTCCAAGGTATTGTGAAAGTAATAACAAATGAGGCATGCAGATGGTCAAGAATCATTCTAAAAGTTTTTTCAAAACATTCATACTTTCAAACACCTTCCATTCTGAGATAAACATTAATGAAAGCACATTTAAACGACGGATTACATTATCATAATTTTCTAATATCGACAGAACAATGAGGTTGTCATACTTGGATTTCTTTCACATTACTTTCAAATGATTTCTAAGTAAACTGAAAAATTATTTAGAACGTATTACATTAGTTAAAAATATTGTTTTAGTGTGAACAAATTTTGTAAAAAGAAATAACCTGTGGCATTTAAACCAGTTTTATTAAATGATAAAAATGCTTTAAAAAATTCTCTCATTTGTTTGAATGTGCATATACATCAAATAATAACTAGATCTTCTATAGAAGACCAAAAAGCTCACTTATGAATAAAAAGAAAAAGTGGTGATTATCTAGAGCATATATTTTGTCTGCATTTTGAAAAGCAAAAGCATTAACACTTTAACTCATCATACTAACATAGCCCATCTATTCACGATTTACTTGGTCCAAAAATATGAATATTTTATCAACAAAGATCAATATTTTTGTTTCTCATTTTCTTATGACTATTTTTTTCTATAATGTAATAAAATCATAAGAAGAAATATATCTAGGTTTTCAGCAGCTACAGAATGTTAAAGAAATATCATATGCACAGTTATTTAACATTCATAATTCTCATTTTAAGTTAGAAAGTCAAAACAAATAGATCATTTCTGCAGTTTCCCATTATATTCTATGAACCTGAATTTTGATTGGTAGAGGACCAGCCTCCTCCACTTCCTGTGGAAACGACAATTTCAATCCTTTCATCTCTAGCTCTCTCAAGTATTCCAGATCCCCATTTATGCTCAGTTTCTGCGAAGAGAAATTATTACATGTAGTAGAATATTATTTGATATACGGATAATACTAGGATTATTTAACTATATAATGGTGGCCAGTGTTGAGTACTGGGGATAACCACCTAGGAGAGAGCTTAACATAAGTATTCTA